>CM060962.1:140065797-140320797 GCA_030765045.1 Tenodera sinensis
AAAATAGAACCTTGGGGAACTCCTTGTTTTATAACTTTACTCCTTGAATAATCAGGTATCGATATTTTCACTTTTTGTACCCTGTTTATTAAGTATGAGTGAAACCATGTTAATGGAGTTCTCTGAATGCCATAATATTTTAATTTGTCTAGCAGGATTTGGTGGTCTACACAATCGAAAGCCTTAGATAAATCGCAGAATACCCCGTTTACATGTTTTCTTTGATTTAATGATTCTAATAACCCATTAGTGAATTTATAGATAGCATTATCAACTGATATTACCTTTCTAAATTCAAATTGTTCAGGGACTAGAATATTATTTGATTCTAGGTACTGCTGTAGCCGGTTATACATAATTCGTTCAAAAATTTTTGAGAATGTGGGTAGTAGAGATATTGGTCAATAATTATGTATTTTGGTCTTTTCTCCTTTTTCATATACAGGTTTTACAATTGAGAATTTTAGCCGATCAGGAAATATTCCATATTGTAGTGATAGATTACATAAATGAGTTAGGGGGATAGTAATCGCTTTAGCAGTGCTTTTAATTATTCTGCTTGATATTTCATCATAACCTGCACTGTCTTTCAGTTTCATTGATTTTATAGTAGCCAGTATCTCACCAGATGTGGTGGGAATGGGGTTGAAACCAGTGAATGTTCTTCCAGCAAAAGCATCATTTAACATTTTATGTGCATTTCCCTTGTTCGCATTGTTTAAATTCAAATTTGTGGTTATGTTTATGAAGTAGTTATTAAAGCTGTCTGCAATTGCAGTTGTGTCGTTGATTTTGTTATTGTTTACTACAAGGGCTGTGGGATTGTCATTACTTTTTGCCCTATTTGTTTCATGTTTGATTATGTTCCATATGGTTTTAATTTTATTTTGTGATCCCTTTATCTCTGAATTATAGTAGTGTGCCTTGGCAGTTTTAACAACTCTGCTAGAATTTTGCAATAGTTTTTATAGTATAATTTTAGCTCGTTATTACTACTATTTCTGCACAGTAAGTATAGATTTCTTTACTTTTTGCTAGAGATTTTAATGCCCTGTGTCATCCATGGCTGTTTTTGTATGGATGAGCTAACATATTTTATAGGAAAGCATGCATTAAAATGGTTTATATATATGCCTAGGAACAAATTGAATGCAGCATTAATATCACTTTTGCTGTATATGGTGGTCCACTTCTCTAGTTCTAACAATGAATTAAATTTACTTATGTTTTCATCATTCACTTCCCTTACTCTTTTCCGACATTTTGATTCTGGGTCATAAATATTGTTTATACATAAAACTTGGGCATCGTGGTCTGATAGTGCATTTATAAATGGAAAAGTTGTTGAAGAGTTTAACCTATCATTGCCTATGAAGATATTATCTATGGCTGTACTAGATTCATTATGAACTCTAGTTGGGAAATTCACTATATGGTATAAATTGTATGTCATTAATAGCGACATTAAATCTGTTTTATTTGCAGATTCTGTTAGAAAATCTATATTTACATCTCCACATATGATGAGTTCAAGATTTGGTTTATATAGATAATTTAAAGTACACTCTAGTTTCTTAATGAACTCTTTGACATTGCTAGATGGTGCTCTATATATACAGACTATGTAGATGTCTCCTAATTGCCCTTCAAGTTTTATGCAACAAGCCTCAAAGGTTTGCTCTACACAGAAATTACTATTATCCAGCATGCTGTAGGCTACTTCTTTTTTTACATATATACATGTGCCTCCTTTATGAAGCATTTCCCTGCAAAAATATGCCCGTAACTGATAACCTTCAACCCTGAGTTGACCAATTTCATGTTTATTTAAGTGATGTTCACTAAGGCAGAGTATGTTTGGTTTCTCACCAATGTTGTCAAGGGAACTAACCAGTTCAAGTGTTTTGTATATTAGTCCGCATATATTCTGGTGCAAAATTACTAGATTGTTGCGTTTACTATTTCTTTTACTTTCAGCATACTTCATATTGTCCGTATTATTTACAGCATTGTTTATATCTTTATTGCCCTTAATGCACCAATAAAAATTACTGCAAATGGTGCCATCAATTAGTTTCCCGTATTTTGTAAAGCAATTTTTGGTTTCTGTGACACAATTTCATTAAGGTACTTACTGATGTGGGAAGCTAGAAGATCTTTACCTTTACTATTGAGATGTAAGCCATGCCTGGTGAACATATCTCGATGATATTTTGATACGTCAACTAACCTCACATTTCTAAATCTGGCACATAGTTTATCTAATTTAAGATTTGAGTCTTTTATTTGGTTATTCACACAGGAGGCTGGAATTAAGTAATGCCTAGTAGGGAAATTCACAACTACTACATTTGTTGAGGTTAGTTTCCCCAGAGTTTGCCTTATGTTCTTTATGGCTTTTTCACTTTCATTTTTAAATATATCATTTGCACCACACATTATCACTACACCATCACGATTGTCCATTTGATCTGATGTACCGTCGATATTTCTCAACACTTCAGCTGATGGGGCTCCCGGTTTAACTATTCCAATTCTGGATAGTCCACCATTTGTTGTTACTCGTTCCGCGAGACCTCTTCCGTGGCTGTCTGCGAAGATTGTCACTTTTCTTTCATGTTTAGCAGGATTTCTTGGTTTGCTTTTATTTGTAGTTGTATGGGTTTCCTTATTAGTCGCAATCTTGATGTCGCCACACATGTTCCCATCCCAATTTTGGAGGATTTCAAATCTGTTACTTAAAGGAACTGGGATGCTACACTCGCCTGTGGATCTGCTGCATCTTATTTGTATGTTTCTCTTCAGTTTTCGCCATTTATTGTCCTTTAGTTGATTTTGGTGTACTTGCTCGCTACGAAAATTCCCGCCTTGTTCTGTCACGTCATGTTTCTCGTTTTCTTTTGAGAGCAGTGCGACTTGAGCTTGGAGTTCTTCGTTTCCTCTTTTAAGTAGGATTATTTCTTCCTGAGCCCTTTTTAGGTCTATATTCAAAAGGTCGAGTATCAGCTGCAAGGACGCTATTGTTTCCGCCTCTCGCGCTGGGCCGTTATTGTGTGCTTGTCTCATAATTCCATTTTTCTCGGCTTTTGTATTATCGAAAGTGTTCCCTTCATTTCCTTCACTTGTACTGCCTCTAATACACATATTGTTGTTCTCCTTCCCCTCTACTTGTACACTATTAACTGTAATACTTTGAAAATGTTGCCCACAGCTTCTCGTCAGAACACCACTTGACGCCATTTTGCTGCATTAGCAGCAAGAGACAAGAGACAATTCATGATAAACAAAGAGGGCATAGTTAAAATGCCCAACTGAATAAATAACGGTTTACAGTGTGTCCTAGATGATGTTCCACACATGAGTCGAATAGCTCTCTTTTGAAGTACAAAAATTTTATTGGATGAAGCATGGTTTCCCCAAAGTAAAATACCATAACTCAATTGGCTATTAATGCATCCAAAATACAAAGTTTTTAGAGAGTTCAAGGATAAATATTTCTTTAAAATTCGTAATAGGAAAAGTCCTCTGCTTAATTTTCCAGCAACATTCTCAATATGAGTGTGCCAACCCAAACAAGATTCAAGACTAATGCCCAAAAACTTCGCAGATTCAAGAGAGCCAGGATCGGCTGAATTAATTTTAAAAGCAACATCAGCAGTTTTGTTATTATTAACTAATAGGCTATTAAGCTTACACCAATTTTCAATCCTGTTAGACAAATCAGTTATTTTAGAACACACCAGAGTTCTGTCATTTAAAGCAATATTAATTGCCAAATCATCTGCATAGAGGTATGTCCTTAGGCAGTTTTCTTGAATATTGTATGGTAGATCATTTATATATATGATAAAAAACAAGGGTCCAAGTATGGAACCCTGTGGGACACCATGTTTCACCATCACAAAATTAGAAAATATTCCGTTAACATACACAGATTGGTATCTCTGTGACAAATATGATCTGATCAATTTCAGACTATCATTATTAAAACCATAGTATTTTAGTTTCTTGAACAAAGTATCATGTGAAATAGTGTCGAAGGCCTTTGTCAAATCGAAAAATCGGCTGTGTACAGCCAACAAACTTACTGTTGGTGCTTTTAAACACACAAGCCGTGTGTGGGCAATGTTTGAGAGGTAGAACTGGAACCAAAAAATTCAGTGCCACAGCTGGGACTTGAACCACAGACCTTCCGCTTACCAGGCGGCTGCTCTAACCATTGAGCTGTGACAATCTGCCAGAATGGCATTGAAATGTCAAATCAGTTCGTATTTCTCCTGGTAAACCACAAAGGCAGTCTCACATGAGAGAGAATTACCCCAATGGTAATTGAAAACGTTAGAAAATCCATTTTTAGTTGTGTATTTGCTTAATTTTCAAGCCCTAGCCCGACAGACATTTTTCAAATTAGGCCTGAACTTGGCCCGCAGATCTAGGCCCAGACCCAGACCCAGGGGCTCAGCCTGAGCCCGTGCAGACCTCTAATTCCCAGCCCCCAGGAAAGCTTCGCCTCAGTTATGAACAGTCCCATTTGAATACATGTATTTCAAGTTTGTCATTCTGTTTATCATTACCATTGTCGGTTGTAATGAGCCATCCTTTAGTCCAACTAATATTAAAGTTGAGCTAGATTCTACTCTGGGAGAGTTGTTCCTTCATGTACAACAAAAATATTGGGTATCAGAGTTTAAGCGGGACTGTATGAGCTGCCAAGGTCATTTCAGTGGTTGACCAAATGAAGTGACCATGCCAGAAGTTGTATAGAAAATCCACAAAATGGTATTGGAAGACTGTTGACTGAAATTGCATGGGCTAGCAGGCATATCAAAAAGTGCTGTACGTTGCATACTGATGGAAAATTTTGACATGAGAAAGCTGTGTGTGAGATGGGTGCTGCATTTGCTTACAATGGAACAAAAACAGTCTCGTGAGGATGTTTCAATCGAGTGCATGGCATTGTTTTGCCACAATAAAGCTGAATTTTTGCATTGATTCATAACCATTAATGAAACATGAGTCTATGATTTTACAGCTGAGATGAAGGAGCAGTGGATTGAATGGTGGGAATTGGCTCCAAGGCGAAGACAGTTGTATCTGCAGACATGGTCATGGCGTCAGTTTTTTTTTATGCATATAGGATAATTGTCACTGATTATTATCTTCAAAAAGGAAAAGCAATGAATGACGAGCATTACACGAACTTGTAGCATATGAGTACTGAAATTAAGCAGAAAAGGTCATGTTTACGGAAGAAGATATTTTATTGTCTTTCTTGGAAGTTTGAAAACAGTGTTGTAATACTCAATTTAAACCAAAAAGGTGAGTCTCACCTTTTTGGTTTAAATTAAAAAGAAGATATTTGTTTCACCAAGACAATGCTCCATTTTTGCTGTGACCAAAATAAATTAGTTTGAATTGCTTCCTCATGCACTCTATTTGCCTGATTTAGCTCACTCTCCTTATTTTCTGTTTTGAAACTTGAAGAAATGTCTTAGTGGTAACAGATTTGCCAACAAGGGGTGGAGTCTGCAGTTGATGGCTATTTTGCAGAGCTTGATCGTTTTCACTATAAACAGGGTATCAAAGCTATTGAGCATCACTGGGAAAAGTGTATTAAGCTGAAAGGAGACAAAATTTGTATGCTTTCTTTGTTAGGCTGGGTACTTCTGGGACAGTCCTCGTATGTGCTAAGTTACTACATGTTATGAACATGACTAGGCATCCAGCCTAGGCTGTTTGCCAGTCATATCTAATATACCGGATCCAACTAGTATATACAATTTATAATTACTTATTAGCATTATAAAATATCCAATAGACTATAATGTACATATTGGTGCTGTTTTTATGTACTACGAAGTTGATGTTGATGAGCTTTTGACTCTTTCGTTATCTCGGGTCGTGGTACTGGATGGCATGAACATACACTCGGGTTTAACTTTGGTGAAATATTTTATTCGCACCTTCTTGTTCACAGTATTTAAATCGTATTACAGTAGTAAGTCTTTTATTTCAGTGGATCGACTTCCCTAGCATCGCTGAAATTTATTGTCTGAAAATTTAGCGATATTTTGCTAAAAGTGTTTTCTATCACTTTACACTTCATCTATTTTGTGTCCTTTTATTTACTCGTGCACTTCGTATTAACTAATTTATTAAAGTTAGCTAATGTCTTACTTATTTTACACAAATTAACAGTCTTTAAACACTTAGTAAATTTACTTTCACTATTTTATGATGGGCACACATAAAAATACGTCCATCTACTCCAAACACGTAGACGCTAATCCCAATTCTTTTAGTTGCGAGTCTAGCATTCCGACTGCCATGTGTGCATCTGCGCATGTGTTCATCATATTCTTCCCGCATTGTTAGGGAAGCGATCCTTAGCCATTTTCCTTTCGCTTTCAATATTGAACACATAATTCTTTTATTTATACATATATATTAAAATTAAATATGGAAATATTTATGACGTCTTTAAACAAACTTAATTGTTTGTAACAATGAACATTAGTAACACGTTTTCGTCATTTAACCAACTCATACCAACATCAAAAACAAATTACACTCTTAACAAATATTCACATAAATGATTTTCTTTTGGGGTCTTTTAATATTCTGTCTCAATGTTAATGGCATTAATAAAATCCAAAGCACAACTTAATTATCTGACTTTAACCCTGGTTGGTAGGCCAGCCTGTACTAGATTCCACAAAAGCTGAAATTGTACATAGATATACTTTGTCATAAGTAATGCAGTGTGTGATTGTAAATTTATCTAGAGAATTTGACAATCATAAGTTGCATTTACTAAGACTACTTCACAAATTAAAGGATGATATAGCTTATGAAATGTTGTTTAAATGCTGTATTGTAATTACTATCTTCTTACAAGAATTAAAATAAACGTGTAGCAGGTATACATCAGTGTCCATTGACATGGCCTACAAGATTCTCATATTAATGCTCAAATATTTTAAGATGTTGGCAATGAGAGTAGTTGGAGTATCTGCTGTTAATTTATAATTTCGTTAAATACAAAATTTTTCAAACTGATTCCAAACATATTTCCTGTTGTATTCAGTGTTTTGAGGTTTCACTCTTCAAATATTTCACCAATTTCAACATTAGATAAGTGAGAGTAAGCCATATTTGACATTTGAATAGCGGCTCTGTTGTGTCAAATTATTTGTACATCAGCAGTTGCATATCTGTAGCACAGTGCAGCTGGATTCTCTAATCTGATAACATAAGAGAAGCAGAGGAGGTGATAATGAAATGTGATAGATTTTTTGTGAATGAAGCCTGTCATTGGTTGAAATTTTAAATTGTTATTCACATGATTGGTTGATTTCAACCAAGTCACATGTGAGTGGAATAGTCACTAAAACAAATCTTCAGTTCCATGTTTTTGAACTGATGATTTCCATTTTATCATAACCTTCCATAAAAAGTCCTCTAATTTGGATATTTGCTTCAAATCTGTAAAGATCTTACTAATTCCAATTTCTTTGTTCTTGAGTAGCCATTTCTTACTTACTAGACATATCCTCCAGTCATTTGTGGTTTTACAGTGAAAGATAAGGTGTATTTCATGGTCCTTGTACCCACAGATAGGTCACATTCCCAGGATACCTCTGCTCTCGTTCCCTTTGGTTTTCAAATACCAAATCGAAGCCAGGCTAATCCTTTTCTTATTTTTTTGTACAAATTGAAAGCACTACTCCTTTTCTGAGTCATCTTTTAGTCCCTGTTGTATGTCAATGTACTTTTGTCCCTCATCTAGGCAAATAAAATTTATCTATCCTCTTCTTCCATTCTTGATGTCACTTCTCTCAAAAAACCTCTTCCAAAAGATCCAATTTTAGCCCTCAAATCTCCTAAGCTGTTTTTAAGCAACTGTTTCCTGATTTTCCTCAGCCAGCCACGAGACATTCATATTTTCTTCTTGGTACATTTTTTCACTGTGTAGGCGTCAGGTAACTCTTGCACTTGAAATAGCCTTCGAACATGCCTGAAGCTTCCAAAATAGCAAGCTTAAAACAAAGCAGGCATGCTAGCCAACATTTAATGTAAAGTTAAAAAACAACTGCGTAGTTGATACCTGGTTTAATAATGCTTCATTATTAACAAATACATTGTAACCTTGAATCGTTCATTAGTTTACGAGTATATGTTTTCTGGATTGTCCGTACTGTATGCTGGAGCATATATTTTTGCTGGTACATAAAAAGGAAAATAAGTGTGCTGTACTGGTGCATACTGGCCCGACTAAAGCACATTTTTTAAATAGTAAGAATGTAACAGTACAAAGTTGTTATAAATACTGTGCCCCACCCCTCTGCCAAAGCCGGTATTAACTTCGAGGTATGTGTTGTACAGGATTTGTGATTTAAAAATAGAAAGGAACCAGAAGACGGCTACATTGCCTCTCACTTGTTTGAAGGTTGCCTTTTGTTTGCTAATGATTATTACTAGAGCGCGGAGTCGCGTGCGGTTACATACGATACAGGTTAGTCTGGCACAGAGAGTGAATGACGTAAGCGGCACTGCGCAGCCGTCATATATGCATGCACACCAGTAGACACCTGCAGCTGTGTACCTGTGAGAGTAGCAACAGCAGAACCCATGTGCACTAAACTTGTGGCTTTTCGCACAATCGTCCGCCCTCTAATTATTACCAAGTGGCAGGGGGAGTGGTCCTCCTTTGAAGGTTTTCATGATTTGAAATATTGTGTACATTGATCTTGCTTTGCTATGTTGAATTTGGCTATTATTTCCTTAAGATTGTGTCATTGCTGTTGTAATAAACTTTATTTTACAGAGAATATTACTTTAGTGAAGAAAACTTGCTAAGGGATTTCTTTTTACGGAGAAAAATGGATTCTGAAGGTTACCTACCAGTGTCCCTTATTGCATCATTCCATCGTGTCCGGGCCTTATCCACAGATCCAGAAGTTGTGATAGAAGCTATTAAGGAGTCTGAGGTTCTTGAAATGATAGATTTTAAGGTAAGTTAATTTGGTAAACTTGTAATAACTATATACAGGAGAGTCAGAATAAGACTAAATTATTTTAAGGCATGATTCAGGGGTTATATATAATTGAGTATTTTCTTATTGGGAATGTATGTCCATAAACATCTTGTTTTCGAGCGAGTTTACTCTTTTATCAAGCTGGAGGGCATTAACATTTTTGAAACACTGTCAGGTTAGATAAATTCTGCCAGCAGGTTGCTCACATTTTTAGCACAAGGCACTAAGAGAGTTTTTAAATAAAATAGCCACGTCTCTTTAATTTTAAACAATATGACAATACAAAACTCTTTGTAAATCCTGATTTAATTATATGGCATTAAATACAAATGTTCACTATACTCCCATTTGCCTGAGCAGATTTGAAGTGCCTCTCTCTATTTGGCGCTCTCTTCTCATTAAGATCTGGATTCCACCAAAATGAACTTTACTTAAATTAAGATAACATATTCACAACTTATATTACTTTTTAAACATATTCTTGAAGTAAATAGCCCAAACTATTCGGGATATTGTGACAAGGTTTTCTTTTGTAACTATTTCTCATGCAAAGTTCAATGGCGTCACTTTACTATAAGCATCGGTTTTTCTTTCGCTTGTTGGTATTTATACCCATGTATAGAAATTGTGCAGTATTTCTTTTCTACACAATCACTGTCAGATTCTGGGGTATTTTTTGTTTTAATTTCGGATTACCAAAATTTTTTCTGAAATTTACATCATGTACTTGCTACTATTTACACAAAGGTTTCGATGTCTACTCTATTTGATGTCAATATCACAACTGTTCTGAAATAATCACTATTTATTCTTCTTGGTTATGGAGCTTAACAACCATTGTCTTCCATTTGTCTTTTTTCACAATTTTCAGTTATTAATGTTGTCTATGTTTCATTTTACTGATTAGTTTTGGAAGCAACAAAGTTTACAGAAACAAAATACAACATTCATATAACAAGAAATTGATAAATTTTTTATGGATACAAACATAAGAAATATCAGCATGAAAATACTTCTACACAAATTGCTAATATTAAATAGACCTGTATTGAAATATGAATTTCCGCTGCAACACACACACATACACTGGGTCATACACTCCTGGATAAAAGCACTCCTGATAGTACTGAACCAAACCTAGCATTCTTGATGTTTCTTGCTAGGGAAATTAAATAAAATACACACAATGAGTTCATTGCAAAATAGGACATACATGTTATTAAATGACTATTCAATAGAATTATTCAATGCGTATGAAACGAAGAATCGTATAGTATAGTTTCTTAATCAGTGAGAGCGCAGTATAATTTAAAGGAAGAGGGGTATATACCTGTATATATATAGTTTAATTTAGTAAAATTTTAAACTTGCATTTGCTAAATGATATTCGTAAAAAAATCTGGTGTGTTGCACTCTCATGACTTTCTCTACTCTTGTACTAACCATTCTTACAAACTCTTATTCCTATATCTTCTTTGTGTTAAGATAAACATTTGTACAAATTATCTTATTGCTTATTTCCTTGTAGGTGCAAGGGGAATAGTAGAATACAGTAGGCTTAGTGCGATAGTCAAATCTTTTAAAGCTTTGAGATTCTGTTCTCTTTGCACACTTAACATATTAAAAAACTGAACGATGTTCCATTTCACGAAAGTTTGAAGTTTTCCGAAACTTACACACATAACAAGGAATATCTCCGAAATGGTTCACCCTTCAAGAAAATTTATTTAGACATAAATTGTGTATTTTAGTAACATCTACATTTTGTGATGGTTTCTGATTGGGCCTGCTGTAGGCTCGGCTGCAGTGTTTTCCCGCGGGTACGAAATTTGTGCAGTGTTTCTGATGGCTATAGTCCACGCGGAACTTAGTTTGAGTCCGCCCTCTCTGTACCATCACCCGCGCATTGGCTAGGACAACACAACCTAACCATAGTATATATTTGAAAACTGAGGAGAATTTTTCATCATTTCAGTCCTGAAGATGGCCATGGAGTGTATAATGGCCGAAAGCTCGACGTTCTTAAATTTAACACGGCTGATCACCCGTGAAGCTCTGATCACTAACGTTCGCCGTGAAAGCTTCAAATCTTACGTTAAGCACCTCTACGGGGAGGATACCTACCAGAAACTACGACGATATGAACGTCTACAGACCAAGAGAGCTAGTGCTCTATGCACTTTAGCCTTTCTGAAACGTTGCCGGGACCACACAGTTGTTCCACACTTCGCCGAGGTACATCATAACATCACCACAAGCTGGGCACAACGAATCCTACGACGCGCCAGTCTCGCATTGGTAAGAGAAAGAATACACTACACCTATTGCCTTCTGGACCATATCTCCAGGGAACTTTTAACACTTCATCTCGGCATATTTTCTTCGCTACGGAGTCTAGACAGGGAATGGATTGATGCATCCATAGCCGCACAGTACTGGCGCCACCAAAAGAAAACCACAGATAGGCACGTGAAGAAGTTCAACAGTATCCACTACACACAACAGGACCACACTCCTCTGGACCAGTCCAAGCTGGTAATTAATCTCACCGAACGGACACTAGATCAACCAACCATCTCAGTTCTTTCAAGAGGACTCAACTTCGCACCGGCACTGAAGTCTATACCAACTCGTGACTTCATTAGTGGCACAGAGCAAGCATTAAGCCGCCTTCCGGCGGACGTAGCCGAGGAAATACGAACAGAAGTCAGTCTCACATTGATGAAAGCTAAGAAACCAAGATCAAACATTTCTTCTGCAGAATCCAGAGCACTAAAAACACTACGACAAGACGCGTCCCTAACAGTACTTCCAGCAGATAAGGGCAATGCCACGGTGATTATGGAGACTACAGATTACGACCGGAAAATTAAGCTACTACTCGAAGACTCTTCCTTCAAGAAACTGGACAAGGACCCGACGGCCAGGATCACCAAGATCACCACCAAGCTCATCAAACACTCCAGCCTAACCACCGAAGCCCAAAAAAGCTCCATCCCGCACTCAGCCACTCCACCCAGACTCTACGGACTTCCGAAAATCCACAAACCTACAATACCACTCCGACCCATTGTAAGTGCTATAAACTCACCCACATACCAGCTGGCCAAACACCTCACCACTCTATTGAATCCACTAGTGGGCTCCTGTCATCATCACATCAATAACTCCAGCCACTTCATACAAAAGATCTCAACCATGAGATTGGACCCGGGGGATATCTTGGTGAGTTTCGACGTTGAATCCCTCTTCACCAGAGTGCCTCTAGAAGACTCACTACATCTCATAGCGGAACAATTTCCGGAGGACATCACACAACTCTTCAGACACACGCTCACGTCCACCTACTTCTGCTACAACGGCCAGTTTTACGAACAAACGGACGGAGTGGCCATGGGTTCACCATTATCACCGGCCATTGCCAATTTCTTCATGGAAAACTTTGAACACACCACACTGGACACCGCTACACACAAACCAAAAGCTTTCTACAGATACGTCGACGACACTTTCGTCATCTGGCCACATGGGACAGAAAAACTTGTCGTTTTTCTGGACCATCTCAATAGCCTACATACTGAGACAGAATATTAGACCACAATAGAAAATCGTTCATACAAATGTTTGTTAAAAGTGTATAAATATTAGAATTGTGTTCCATAATAAAAACTATTTGCGCGGATGAATACAAAATGGCGGAGTGTCGTGTAAAAGCGACGCCAAGAAACGATTCAGTAGCGTCTATATGTTCAAGGTGATAAGACGTGTTTTGGTAGCATGTGAACATGGAACTTTCACCAAACTTTTATCCAGCGTAAATTCTACCAAATTACAAAAGTGCAAAGGTTTTTAAGTATTTAATATGGTGCTGAGAGTGTAAAATATCGAAGTGTTAATAAATAAATACATTGTGATAAAGAAACATTGATATATGCATTCCATCTGTTACCACGACCCTGTAGATAGAAAACGAGTCTACATAGCACAGCCTATTCCCATAATAATCATTTAAAAACTGCACCAATACTAATATCAAATTCACCATGGAAGTGGAGAACGACAACTCCCTTCCCTTCCTGGATGTTCTAGTGTACAAAAAACCGGATGGCAGCCTGGGACACATGGTCTACAGGAAGCCCACACACACCAACAGATACTTGGATGCCTCCAGTCACCATCATCCCTCTCAGAAGAAAACAATCATTTCCACTCTGTTTCACCGAGCGTTTGACATAGCAGACAAGGACCACATACACCTAGAACTTCAATACTTACAGGATACCTTACGCAAGAATGGATATAGCAACCAGGACATCAATGAGACCCGTAGGAAAGTAGAACGCAGCAGGAAGAACCCGCTACTGCTCACGCAAGGGAAGGATAGCCCTCAAGAGAAGGCCTACATACCCTTCTACGGCTCTGTCTCCAACAAGGTTTCCCGTATACTCGCGAGACATAATATCAAAACCTTCTTCACGCCCCCTAAGAAGATCCGACAACTCCTCAGGCCGATGAAAGAACCACTTGAGCTTAAGGTCCCGGGAATATACAGGATTCCGTGCGAGTGTGGGAAGGTGTATGTGGGTCAAACAGGACGCACGATAGAGGAAAGATGCAAAGAACATCAATGGAGCATCAGACTTCTCCAGCCAGAAAAATCAGCAGTAGCCCAACATTGCATAGAACAGGTCCACAAAATAAATTTCCAAGACACACAAGTACTAGAACACGCAGAAAATTACTGGGACAGACTCATCAAGGAGGCCATCCACATCAAATTACACCCCCACAATTTCAACAGAGAGGGTGGACTCAAACTAAGTTCCGCGTGGACTATAGCCATCAGAAACACTGCACAAAGTTCGTACCCGTGGGAAAACACTGCAGCCGAGCCTACAGTAGGCCCAATCAGAAACCATCACCCGCACATTGGCTAGGACAACACAACCTGACCATAGTATATATTTGAAAACTGAGGAGAATTTTTCATCATTTCAGTCCTGAAGATGGCCATGGAGTGTATAATGGCCGAAAGCTCGACCTTCTTAAATTTAACACGGCTGATCACCCGTGAAGCTCTGATCACAAAACTTTAAATTTCTACTAATCTACCTCCTTCTTCAAAAGAAAGCTGTTTCACTAAAGCTTCAGTTTTTGACAAAGGAATGAAGGAATGCAATTTTAAAGTACCAGTTACTGGTTTAAGATTCTGATATAGGGCCTGCAAATTTTCAGAGCGCATTTTATGCTTGTACAAAAAGGAAAATAAAAATGATATATTGGATATATATCATTCTGTGTTATAGGATCTTGACCAGCTCTTGACTGGACCTAATAGCAAGTCTTTTAAGGGTTCCTCGTATGCCATCACAAGGACTTTTCCTGTGTGATGTTGCAAAGAAGTGCCATTCAGCACTAATTTTACAATCATGTTTATGTAAGCAAATGTTTTTAATTATTTTTTTGTTTTTATATTGTGAACTAGAGCCATTGGAAAAGTAAATAAGTTTCTTTGTATTTTGTAATTTCTGCTTTAAGAGACTGACTGCTTCGGATTGAAAAAGATCAAAGGAATCTGTGTCACGCTTCAAATTCTCAGAGAGAGCAACACACTCTATGACAAATTTCTGAGTTTTCTTTAAAATCAGTGAAAATGGGTGTACTGTGGCTTGGCAGTTGTTTCAATGCACACCTGTACCGAATCTTGTGTAATGAAAGAGTAATTTTCAGAATAATCTGCTGTAACAACATAATTTCCAGGTTGTAAATTATCTTTGCATTACACTAAAAACTAACTTTGTTGCCAAGCTATGAAAATGTGTGGCAATAATGAAGTGACAGCCTCTCTAAAAAGTCGTCAGTTGAAGACTGGAGCATTTCCAAATTATTGTATGGCCAGTGGATCTCCAGCCCTGACGTTTCACAGCTGTGATGAGTTGGAGGGGCAAGATTAACGTTGCCAGCATATAGTAATGAGTTTCAGAAAATGGATTCTCAAAATTATCTTAACAATGAAAGTATATGATACGTATTAAGTTTAAAACATTGAAATACAGTTTTCGGTTTTATTTTCATGCAATATCTCCGTTACACCACTATTTTGTTTTGGTGCAGTTTTTAAATGATTATTATGGGAATTGGCTGTGCTATGAGACTCGTTTTCTATCTACAAGGTCGTGGTAACAGATGGAATGCATATATCAATGTTTCTTTATCACAATGTATTTATTTATTAACCCTTCGATATTTTACACTCTCAGCACCATATTAAATACTCAAAAACCTTTACACTTTTCTTTAATTTAGTAGAATTTATGCTGGAAGAAAGTTTGGCGAAAGTTCCATGTTCACACGCTACCAAAACACGTCTTATCACCTTGAACATATAGACGCTACTGAATCGTTTCTTGGCGTCGCTTTGACACGACACTCTGCCATTTTGTCTTTATCCGCCGTATTCATCCGCGCAAATAGTTTTTATCATGGAACACAAACAATTCTAATATTTATACACTTTTAACAAACATTTATATGAACGATTTTCTATTGGGGTCTAATATTCTGTCTCATATGCCCCTTGTTTTGTTTTTCAAGTTGTCACCTATATTTACAATCTTGAAACACAATACAATACTTCTCCCTACTCCTCTGATTCAATCACTTTGTACAATATTTTTTCCTTTTCTTTTTTTTTTTCTTTACAGTCTTCTTCGCCGTTTGTCTTTGTCTTTTGTTTTGGCATGATACAGCAAGTCTTTATAAATTTCACATATTCAATTACTACACAATATATGTTCAGTTGTTATACATCACATATTCAGTTATTATACAATACATATTCAGTTATTGTACAACACATTTAGTTATTACACAACATATCCAGTTATTATACAATACATATTCAATTATTATACAATACATATTCAGTTATTGTACAACACATTTAGTTATTACACAACATATCCAGTTATTATACAATACATATTCAGTTATTATACAATACATATTCAGTTATTGTACAACACATATTCAGTTCTTATACAACACATACTCAGTTATTGTACATTTGACATTGACACAAATATTATTTAAGTGTATCATGGTTTATTATGTGGTTTTTGACTTGTATTCTTTGTTACGAGGAGAGAAAAACAGGATACAAATTTTGAGCTAATGATTATGATCATGTTTATGGCAATATTTTATTCATTTCTTTGCCTTCTTTGCCTTGTAAGCTTATTATGTATAGGCAGGTCATTGAGTCGGTTCTTAAACTCTGATGTTACTAATGGTACCATTTTTCTTAATTGGGTTATTATTCATTGTTGTTTGGTTCAACATTTCTTCGAGCTTAGCATTGGCTATATCCATCTTAATTCATGGGCATTGCTTTTCTGATTATGGTTTTCCTTACTTCACTAATTGTCACTTCTTTGTCTCTTATTTCTATAAGAGAAAACTTCTATACTTATAATTATTCTGCAATTGTATTATTTTTCTTCTCAATTCACCCTCGACGTCTTTGTGTCGAAATATTATATCTTTGTCATCATAACTGGTTCCTTTTTATTTTTGTCCCTGACATCCTTATGTCAAAAACATATTATCTTCCGTCGCTATAATTCATTTCTTTAATGACAATTAGTGTCCTCATCTGTCTTTGTTGACAATGCTCTTCGTGGTCAATATAGCCAATGACTATGTTGATTTTCTTTCTTGTTGTATTTTCTAATCTGAACATAATTTTCTATAAGTAACCCATTAAAAATTGTTATTTTCCATCATCTCTACTATTCCTGCCTTACATATTTGTTGGCAAAGACTATTTGGTCCTTTCTTTGTATGGCTTTAATTTATTTTTATGGTATCTTCCTACCAACTTGCCATTTGTATTCTGTATCTCATACGTGTGGTCACCCAGCTGTTTTGTTATGACCAGTGGTCCAGTGTACAATAGCTCCATCTTTCCAGACCTTTTCTCAGATGCCTTGGATGCTTTGTGGCTTTTTAAGAGCACCTTTTCTCCAATTTGTGGGGACCATTTCCTGACGAATCTTTTTACCTTGTTCCTCCCTTTTTCAGCCTTTTGCTGTAATCTTCTGAATGCCAATTGACATTTTTCCTTCTCTGACAATTCCCTTTGAGCAGCCATCATAGTGTCAATGTCAATTGTCAATCTCTTGGGTTTCGTGTTGGTCATCAATTCGATTGGGGCGAACTTGGTCGTGGGGTTCACCGAATGGTTAATCACCTCCTCTATGTACCCGCATTTTTCCGTCCAGGAAGTGTGGTCTCTGTGGCAGAGTAGGCGGAAATATATGCTTATATCCCTCATGGTTCTCTCAGTCGGGTTTCCTAGGGGATAATACGCTGAGGAATAGTACAATTTTATTCCTAATGTTCTTAAGGTGTTCTGGAATAACTTACTCTTATGCATTGTTGCATTGTCCGATAGAATACATTTTATCCTCCCATATTTTGGGATGTAGTCCTTGACGATTTTATCTAGACAAGTTCTGCTTTTAATGTTCTTAATGGGGTATATTTTAGTGAATTTTGTGAAAACATCAAACATGACAAAGATGTATCTGTTTCCATCTTTCCCCCTTGGTAGCTCTCCATGCTCGTCAATACACACCAATGCATTTTTCTCGTTCCTCACGATGGATTGTGGAACGACATCATATCTTACATTAATTGGCTTGGCCTTCTGACATAGGTCGCATGAGGAAATTAACTTCCTGACTTTCTTGCCAAGATGTTTGATGTACAATACTTCCTCAATTGCAAGCATTGTTCTCTCAGTACCAGAGTGAAGCATCGAGTGGTGGAATGCCAAAATGACCCTGTCCTGTAAGGAATTTGGTACCATCATTTTCCACTTCCTTACGTCGCGACCATGTAATTTAAATAGGATCTTATTGTTGTTGTTCTTGTTCTTCTTGTTGTTCTTGTTCTTGTTGTTCTTGTTCTTGTTCTTGTTCTTCTTGTTCTAGTTCTTCTTGTTCTTGTTCTTCTTGTTCTTGTTCTTCTTGTTCTTGTTATTCTTCTTCTTGTTCTTCTTCTATGCCAGAAATGCTGGTTATCTCATTGTTGTGTTGTCACTCCTTTGAGCTCCATTATCCTGAATAAGTATGCACTCCTGTATTTTTTACGATGCAGTTGTTCTCAAGATAGTGTTCAATTCTTACTATATATTGGCAAGCTTTTCCTCATTCCACAGGATCAATTTTGTCAAATCTATGACGACACAGTTTTTCCACATCTTTCATGTTGAGGGCTGTTTCTACTTGCTAACCAGTGTTTTACATTTCCCTAGATTAACTCAATAGGATTTAAATCTGGGTGGTAGGATGGGAGTCTTAGTTCAGTGTATCCATGCTCTGCCAATATCTGATCTATTACATACAATTTTTACTGGGGTTATGCAACTTGATCAAATCATAAAGTTTTGCCTGTGAAAACCACTCTTCAAACGCAATACTCTTTTTAGTAGCCAGGCTTTCATATCAGCTTTTACAGAGTTGGATGTTTGTGGTTTATCTACCTTCGCATTGTGATAGGATGCATTGTTAGGGCAGAATTTTGAAGAAGACTGGGAGTGAGCATGACCCTTATGTTTTTCCCCTTTTTTCTCTTTTTTTCTTTTTCTTTTTTTTTAAATAACCAGTTGAACAGTTATCTTTCTTATTGTTCGCTTCTGGTTGTACAAACTTGTAAACATTCAATACTATTTCATGGCTCCGTCCAAGCAATGTTTTCCCTTCTAATTTCGACATAATTGGAGGCATAGCATTGCAATTAACTGCACTAAATATGGACACAACTCGTAACAGTTTTATTAGAGATGGTACCTGTCCCCAAACTGCTGGAAGTGTGATGTAGTAAACATTGCAATGTTGATTTATTCTAATCAGCCCCCTACTATCTTGGAAGATATTGGATCATTAGTGGGGTTCACTGCCTGGGCTACCCCTCAAGGACATATGCCAATGTTGGTGGCAAGACCTTTAAGGATGCTCTGGAACTGAAAGAGGAGATGTAGTTACAATAAACATCCTTTGCTCGCAGCTGGGGCAGATAGCATGTGCTCAAATGGATCTCTACTTCATAATTCACATGTAGTAATGATTGGTCAAAAGCTATTAAGGGTTGTATTTAACCTTTCCAGTACGCCAAACCGCAACTCTTAGAGGGTGACAAGTGATTTTGTTTTACAGTGCGCACGGAATTGCTTAGTGTATAATATTCATAACTAAGCAAATAATTTAAAAATATGGTAATAAAAAAATGTATCTCTTTATTTGATGCCTATTATTTAAAAAAAAAAAAAAAAAAATCAACTTCCTACGAAAAAGTCGTCTTTTATGGGTGTGCGATTTAACATGGATTGACCCATGTGAGCAGTTCTTTTCAAAATTAAACATGGTGAAATCAAAATGCAGTTCATTAATAAGTAATGATAATTTACTGGTTCAAATATGTGTGGTAATTCTCATTTTCACTCCTGCTTTTCGGTGATTGGCATGCCATGAAGACAGTCCAAGTGATAGGTCCCTACATCATTACCACTAAAATAAATGCATACCACCACTGTTCTGAACTTGCCAATTTGACATCCCCTACCCCAAATGTTTGTTCTATGCCAAGAAGGTTGCAGCACCTAATGTGTTGGTTTGCTTAGCGACTCTTGTTCATATATGTGCTTTCACTCATTCTCTGAGATCCTGTATCATCTGTAGGGGACTTATGGAACTTGGTCATATTATGCCTTTCAAGAGTGCAACCATTCTTGTTTTTGAGGAATTATAAAAGTTTTGTAGGCGATACTGCAACAATATCATGTATATACCGAAACAATACTTTAAAAGATGTCGAGGAAAGCTTTGGTCACATGTATTTCTAGTGAGCTCACAAATAGAACTGCAAGAAAGGAAGAGTGGGTTGCCCAAAACTAAAACGAGACCTTTGTTGATAAGTCCTGCCCATAAAACTTAAGAAGTTGACTGATGCAAAGTTTGGCAAATTTGATGTATTCTACTGCTTCTGAGGGTATATCATTAGATTGTGGTCATTTTCTGAGGGTTTGGGACAGTTGGCTGGCTGGGATGCTAGGAAATTAGGTGACATTAAAGAACGATCATATAGCATTGACTGAACTTTGAAGTGATTATAATGGAGCGTCTTTCAAGGTAAATACATGAGCAAATTGCTAAAATAGGGCATCTCTATGTTATTCAGACATTCTAAAGCCATGAATAATAGTTCTACCATAGTACCATATATACTGCTTTCCCCACTCTGGAAGCTGAATATGTAAAAATGTGTTTCAAGCAAGGAATATGTAACATTTAAAAATTATTCTCAAGAATCTTATTTGGTGTTAACGTACACCTTGATAATTTTTTTTCCTTCCTGTGTTATTCACAGTTCCTGTTTCCCCTTTTAGGTTACTACTAACTACTACCCAAAATACCCTTAGCAGAACATTTTTCTTTCCATTCCCTTCATATGCTTTATGCAGTGATGCATGCGATTTAATACATCTGGGAATGTAATTATCTTGCTTGGAGATCGTGGTAATAATGAATTAACGGCTTCCACGTGATCTGAGACTGCTGATTTTTAATAAATGTTAAAGCATCTACAGCATAAATGCCACTACTTGCTTCATGAAAGAGAAATTTATCCAAATTGTGATTTTGTAAGCTTGACAAGATAAGTAATTATTATTTATTTATGCCAACAAGCTTACTGCTGGTGCTTGTTGGCATAAATAAATAATAATTACCATCTAAAGGTTACTTAAACCTGGGACATAAAGTACTTACAATTGTAAGTCGCCCTTGGGGTATTTATTTCTGATGTGAGATTCCCTTGTGGTCTAAATGGGAAAAAATATGAATCAGGTGGGAAATTTAATGTCGTACTGGCAAGTTGGCCATAGTAGCTTAGTGGTTAAAGCAGCTGCTTGATAAGCAGAAGATCCGTGGTTCAAATCCCGCCTATGGCATTGAATTTTTCAGTCCTGATTCCAACTCTTAAACATTGTCCACACACGGCTTGTGTGTTTAAAAACACCAGTAGTAAGCTTGTTGGCATAAATAAATAATAATTACCATCTAAAGGTTACTTAACCTCTTTAGCGATATGGATGTGAAATCACGTCCATTTAAAATGACAGATGAGCGATATGGGCGTTACACGTCCTGTGCGTTTGTGCATTTAACCCTTATTTATCCCTTATCTAACTCAGCTTATTTTAATTTCCTCTTTATGACACATTTAAGTAAAGTCTGTATACTTTACTGACTTACCTTTATATGTTCCTTGTGCAGTTGCCTCAAAACAGGGATAAACACACAAGGGTACATTTCCACATGTGGAGATGGGCGGGATCTTTTTGCTGTTGGTGGTATCCTTTTAGGATAATGTTTTCCTTGAAGTCCGAGGGGTGCAGGGGTTCTTGATTTTCTACCCCCAACGTGGTATTGTTCAATTAGGCAGCAAGCTATTAATAGTCGGAAGTCCAGGTAGGTCATTGTCCTATATGGGTTTAGAGCTCTCCAAATTACCAAACAATTGTATATGGTTATATCCAGTTGGTGCAAAAATACCTTTTTATACCACTTCTCCCTTCAGCTACAAGCAGGAAAGTATACGTATATATTTCAAGAAAGAAAGAAATGGAGTCTACTAAGTTACGAAACATGCGCAAGCAAAAGTTGCAAACATGATGTATTCTGATGACTCAGAAACCACGTATACACAAGTGCTTTATGTCACATTATGCCTTGTTTTTGCTGACGCACAAGCCACACATACATTGGGTCTACTACTGTTTCTTTCAGAGAACTTCTATTAGATGTGTTCGACAGAACAAAGTTAACTTTTCACCACAGTGAAACAAAATAGTGCCATTTCAATGTTTTGTAAATGCAACTCAACTTTGCTGATGATGTACATGTATACGGCATATAACGAGTTTTATACCAGTTTTTGTTTCATTAAAATAACTTAATATTTACACAAAATACAGCTGTGTATATACGAAACACTTTTAACAATTTAAATGCTAGCAATTCTTGGCTCGCGGATGTTTTAAATGGCCATCGCTCAAGAGGTTAAACCTGGGACATAAAGTACTTACAATTATAAGTCACCATTGGGGTATTTATTTCTGATGTGAGATTCCCTTGTTGTCAAAATGGGAAAAAGTATGAATCAGGTGGGGAATTTGATGTCGTGCTGGCAAGTTGGCCATAGTAGCTTAGTGGTTAAAGCAGCTGCTTGATAAGCAGAAGATCCGTGGTTCAAATCCCAGCTATGGCATTGAATTTTTCAGTCCTGATTCCACCTCTTAAACACTGTCCACACACGGCTTGTGTGTTTAAAAACACCAGCAGGAAGCTTGTTGGCATAAATAAATAATAATTGCCATCTAAAGGTTACTTAAACCTGGGACATAAAGTACTTACAATTGTAAGTCGCCCTTGGGGTATTTATTTCTGATGTGAGATTCCCTTGTGGTCTAAATGGGAAAAAAGTATGAATCAGGTGGGGAATTTAATGTCGTACTGGCAAGTTGGCCATAATAGCTTAGTGGTTAAAGCAGCTGCTCGATAAGCGGAAGATCTGTGGTTCAAATCCCAGTTATGGTATTGAATTTTTCAGTCCTGATTCCACCTCTTTGACAAGATAAGTTTTAAAGAATATCAAAGATATTAGGATTATGTTCAAGGTTTCTCCCATACTGGTGATTGTAATGATGATCTTTTAAATATTTTTGTCTTCTTTTCCCGACTGATGGGACAACTTTATGAAGATACATAATAACTGAAGCAGTCCTTTGTTGTGTCTAAATAGAAGCTTAAAAAGATGTACCAGTTGCACTGTGTAATGAGTTTGTTTTGTGTATATTTTCAGGTTCGTACAAAATTAGATCCAACAAAATGGCCAATCATGGAACCAATTGGTAAACAGTTCCTCAGTTCAGTGCACCTTCATGGTGGCATGATGATGCCCAGTCAAGTACCCAGCAGTGTCCATCACTATGCTGCTACAACTGCTGTTCCAATGCATCAGTTGCCTCCACCTCCTGTGGCAGCAAACTTTCACTATGCCTCACAGTTCCTTCCAAACAGTGGTAATGAAAGTGACAAACACCATATAGGAGAGAATTTAAATCCAGATGTGCCAGAGTTCATCCCAGTAACTGCACGAAATAAAGAATCTGTTAGCAATCTGAAAGAAGATCATGCTGTTCAGGAGGCAAGTGAAGCAGAGACGGAAAAGGAGCCTGAAAAACCTACCTGTGGTGGTAAGCTATTCAAGTTCTTCTTTAATTCATCTTCAGAATACTAAGGGATTTTAGTGGAATGAATTTATCATCTTCCTAAGGAATGTGGAAGTTCCTGCAGCTGAGCTTAGTTAATTTGAAGTTAAAAGGGACCAACATAAAAAATCAAATTATTCAAAATGTTGAATTCGACAAATAATAAACTGGAAGTGCTCTGTGTAACATATGCAAAGTGATATAAACTGAAACTTTTTCAACAATTTGTAGAAGTATTTGATTTGACCTATAGGCCCTTTAGTTTCACCTATTATCTTGGACACGTTTCGAAGACCATTGTCATTATCAACAGTTTCTCAAATGGCACTTCTTCCTCTTCAACTGCCAGTCGAGAGGATGATGGTCTAGATAAAAAGTGAAACTAAGTGTCTATAGGTGACTCAAATACTTCCACAAATTAATCTGTAAGTGGTTTACTGGGAAGTTCAACATTAATTTAATAAACATCGGAGTGGTCAAATGTTCACAGAATGCTTCACAAAAACTTAAAACATACACAGAATTTACAGCATCAACTGCTCAGAACTATAGGCTGTAGGTGCAATTATCACTAATTGATCAGTGTCTTCCCTGTGGTAATTTTTGAGGGGGTCATGGGGGAGGGCATTTAATGTTTCATTCACTCAAGTATTATGTAGTTTATTGAGCAATTGGAAAGTTGTTTCACTCAAATTTTGTTTTGTCCCTCAACATAACACCTCAGTTGCTGGATGTGGTCCACGGCCTGAATAATATGTATGAATTGGTTTCTCGGAATATTCTGACTTCATATGAAAGACAGGGCTACAGCCTGTACAAGATGTCAGCCAAAATGTGTGCTTTGGTTAGCTCTCTACACACTGCCAGTTCATTGTCCATTTGCATATAGGCAACAGCAGTTTCACAGTTACATCTGCCCACTTTTCATATGAAGGCAAAATCCTTTCTTTTTTTCATTATGTCTAAGTTCATTGTGATAGGAACCAGTCTTTCAGAATGAGTTCATTGGTTTCATTTGTTCCCATGACTGTAAATATAGGTGCAGCTGCAAGCACATTCATTTTCAATTTGCCACTTTCATCCAAGATCACTCCTGACAGAAGATTCTGGACCTCGGTTACACTGAAAGTGTCTCTTATATTTATGTCTGGAATCCACTCTTAAATACATTTTCAAATCAGGCTGTTTGTTGGTCAAGATCTCTGCATTCTCCGTAAACAGCTTTAAGGAATTATTTATTTATGCCACAAACTTATTGCTGTATTTTTAAACACACAAGCCCTGTGTGGGCAGTGTTTGAGAGGTAGAATCGGAACTATGGCATTGAATTTTTCAGTTCCGATCTTACCTGTCTTTTAAGGAGATTAACAATTTTTAAAGAAATGTCATTTAATGCTCTTTGCAAGTGTCCAGCTGGCCTTACAATTAGTTTTCCCCAATTTTTATGCAAATTCAGTGGGTTTCATTAAGAGGTCCACTTATAGGAATTTGTTCATCCCTGTTTGCTTAAATGACTTAAAGTACTTGTTGACAGCCTGATTGTCTTGCTTTTTTGTGCTTTTTTACTTTCATCGCTGATCATAGTTATATTCAGCATTTTATGCTTATTTTACACAAAAGTAGAAAACGTATTTGGGGGTTCTAAAGTGTGTAGCTATTTCACTATTTGTTAAAACTTTCTGCTTCATGGATGGCTGCTACCATTTCAAGAAAATATGTCTTGTATTGGAGTTGATTCAGTTTGGAGAAAGAAGTTGTCAACTCAGTTCAGAAATAAAAAGCACTAGTGCCTACGATGTACCTACTGTACATACTGTAATTTCCTACAACAGTGTACAAAAATACTCACTTGAAAAGGAAAACCACCTGCGATAACCTCAATATTGCACATGTATGTGATAGAAGGTAGACTGATGTAGGGTGTGCTGTCCACACTCAAAAGTGCCTGCAGCTGGAAGGAAAGGGGTGGAACTACCTGAAATTTCTTGGAATTCAACAAACAAGCTTAACTAATCTGTATTTTTTCAATCAATCTCTTTTGAATATTATTTCCAAGTATCAAAAAAAAAAAAAAAAATGAATCAAGATGTTTAGCTTTGTATAGGAATGTCAACAGACTGCTAAAAGTTCAAATCATTTAGTTTCAAATTAATCAAGTTTGGATGTGTTTCAGTCACAGTTGGAAGTGTTGTGTACAGAATATAATAATAATAATAATAATAATAATAATAATAATAATAATAATAATAATAATAATAATAATAATAATAATAATAATAATAATAATAATAATAATAGTAATAATAGTAATAATAGTAATAATAGTAATAATAGTAATAATAGTAATAATAGTAATAATAGTAATAGTAATAATAGTAATAATAGTAATAATAATAATAGTAATAATAATAATAGTAATAATAATAATAATAGTAATAATAATAATAATAATCGTAATAATAATAATAATAATAATAATAATAATAGTAATAATAATAATAATAGTAATAATAATAATAATAGTAATAATAATAATAATAGTAATAATAGTAATAATAATAATAGTAATAATAATAATAATAATAGTAATAATAATAGTAATAATAGTAATAATAATAGTAATAATAATAATAATAATAATAATAATAATAATAATAATAATAATAATAATAATGATGATGATGATGGTAATGGTAATGGTGGTGGTGGTGGTGGTGGTGGTGGTGGTGGCAGCGGCGGCAGCTGTGGCGGTAGTGGTGGCAGTAGTGGCGGCGGCGGCTGTGGCGATAGTGGTGGCGGCGGCTGTGGCGATGATGATAATAATAATCACCTTTGAAATTCAGCAGTAGATGTAATAATGTCTATACAGAGTATCTGATTTATAAAATACTAATAATTAAAAATTAGGATTACAAACTTGATGCTTATTAGATTTTCCTTATATATTTTCATGTTGCATTCGCAATTTTGAACATGCATGATCATCTTCATTCATTAGTAAGGCAGATGCAACTGTTAGCGATCATCACTATTTTTTTCCTTTTGTTAGAGCATTTCAAAATTTTCAAAACAATTTAACGACCCACTGACTGTCAATAGATCAGTAACTTGTTTTTTCAATGTGAGAAATGTTATGCCAGCAAACATGTTAGTTGTGAGTTTTATGTGGAAACAATATTGAGTGATGGAATGGTGAGAAAATGGGTTAAACATATTCAAGATGCTCTCAGGCTTCGAGCCAGGTGTAGTGATGAAAAGACATCGATGTTTCGGGAGTGTACATCTCTCCCATCTTCAGGATGAATGACTAGCAATCATCATAGTGGGGTCGTTAAGGGGTTATCCTCCCTATGGGAGGTAATGACTAGCAAGAGTGAAGGGACCAGTACTGACAACCAATACGTACAGAGTAGAAAACACCCAGTCTAGTGTGGAGGTGGTTCACCGCTGCGCTGGAATCTGTGTTTTCTGAGTCGGTCGATTTCCAGTTTTAAGGCTGGTTTCCAAGATGGACTAAACTGCAATCCAGCGTCCCGGTTCAGTGTACTCTTCTCGGAGGAGATGGCCATAGCCTCCTTAACCCTCCGTTCCCATAAACCGCTACATTTTGCCACAATGGTCGTTTCTTTGAAGTTAGCTCTGTGGTCTTTTTCAAAGCAGTGCTCCGCCAGCCCTGACTTTTCAGGCTGCATTAATTGTATGGACCGTTCGTGCTCCTTGACTCTGGTGGAAATGTTCCTGCCAGTTTGCCCTATGTACACAGAGAAAATGGAGCAGCTCTTAGACGATCCAGCCTACAGAGTCCTCGGGAAGGATCCTACCACCTCCATTGAGCGACGGACCACTCAACTAATTAGAAGATCCAGTCTTTCTCCAGAAGCCAAGCACTTTATATCACCGTCGGGATCCAGGGCTCCTAGAATGCATGGACTCCCCAAGATCCACAAAATGGACGTCCCTTTACGCCCCATTGTTGACGCCACGGGCAGCCCTACATACCTGCTGGCATGCCACTTAGCGCATCTGTTGCAACCTCTGGTAGGGGATTACCCACACCATGTGACGAACTCCCCACAGTTCATACAGTCCTTGGACAACATCACTACTGGCCCTTCTGATCTTCTCGTCAGCTTCGACGTGGTATCTCTACCACTACAAGAAACCATCCAGCTTCTGAAGGAACACTTTCCGGCTGACATCATCGAGCTCTTCTGGCACACTCTAACGTCCACTTTCTTCCTGTTTGGTGGCAGATTCTATGAACAGGCAATGGGCAATGGGCAATGGGCAATGGGCTCTCCGTTGTCACCAGTAATAGCAAATTTCTACATGGAACACCTGGAACACGAAATACTGGCCACAGCCCCACTTAAGCCATCTCATTTCTACTGGTATGTTGACGACACATTCGTTATATGGCCACATGGACGAGAAACTTTGCCGAGCTTTCTCACACACCTCAACAGCCTCCGACCCCAAATTCAGTTCACCATGGAAGTTGAGAAGGATGGAAATCTGCCATTTTTGGACATCCTGGTCTCCAGAAACAACAACGGTACTCTGGGGCATGCAGTATACCACAAACCAACACATACTGACCTCTATTTGAATGCTCGCAGTTTCCATCATAGGTCACAACGGGTCGGAGTTCTCAACACTCTGTTCCACAGAGCTCTGTCGATCTCCGATCCCAGCCACCTAAAACAAGAGCTGCAGCACCTGAGGCACACATTCCGCCAAAACGGCTACTCCATAGAGGATATTGAAGCCTCTATCTCCAAGGCCAAGAGAGGAAAACCACAAACTCGGCAAACACCAGACCAGCCGACCGCCACTGCCTGCATCCCATACACTGGCAATCTTTCCTGCAGAATCAGTAGAATTCTCGCTAAACACAACATCGGAACCATCCACAAGCCGCCTTTGAAGATCCAACACCTAATGAGGCCGGTAAAGGACAAACTGCACCTTAATGTACCAGGGGTATACCGTATCCCCTGTGAATGCGGGATGCCATACATAGGGCAAACTGGCAGGACCATTTCCACCAGAGTCAAGGAGTATGAATGGTCCATACGATTAACGCAGCCTGAAAAGTCAGGGCTGGCGGAGCACTGCTTTGAAAAAGACCACAGAGCTAACTTCAAAGAAACGGCCATTGTGGCAAAATGTAGCGGTTTGTGGGAACGGAGGGTTAAGGAGGCTCTGGCCATCTCCTCCGAGAAGAGTACACTGAACCGGGATGCTGGATTGCAGTTTAGTCCATCTTGGAAACCAGCCTTAAAACTGGAAATCGACCGACTCAGAAAACACAGATTCCAACGGAGCGGTGAACCACCTCCACACTAGACTGGGTGTTTTCTACTCTGTACGTATTGGTTGTCAGTACTGGTCCCTTCACTCTTGCTAGTCATTACCTCCCATAGGGAGGATAACCCCTAACGACCCCACTATGATGATTGCTAGTCATTCATCCTGAAGATGGGAGAGATGTACACTCCCGAAACATCGATGTCTTTTCATCACTACACCTGGCTCGAAGCCCGAGAGCATCTTGAATATGTTCGTCGCCAGGAAAGCCTCAAATCATATTTTATGGGTTAAACAGTTCAATGAAGATTTTGAAAAGTGCATGGCGAGCTTTGGGGTGGCCAGTTGTCAGCAGTGATCACAGATGATTTGGTGCAAGCTGTGGAAAAGAACATTTGCCAAGACAGACATTTTGCCATTTCAGTGTTGTCAACACATTTTCCCTTTAAATTTTAAGGTCAATCCTCTATAGCATGGCAATGCTTAGGATTTCAAAATGGTGCTGAAGATGGGTGCCCAAAAATGTTACTGATGAGTAAAAGAACAAGTGATCTGTTGCTGTAATGACTTCTCATGCCATATGCTGAGAAAGGATTTGATTTGCTGACACACAGTTACAGGTGATGAGAAGTTCCAACAGATGGTATCCATTAGCACGATCATGTGTACGGTTTTCTGGGACAGACAGGGTGGTTTGCCAGTGAAATTCTTGCCCAGGAATGCAGTAAATACGTCTTTTGTGAGACTAAGAAAACTCCCTCTTGCAATATAGAACAAAAGGCATGGAATGCTTATACGTGGAATCCTTTTGGTTCATGACAGTGCCCGGCCACGGCTTAACTCAAGATCTAATTGCGTCATTTGGTTGGGAACAATTCAACTACCCTCCTTATAGTCTAGAGCTGGCACAGAGTGATTTTCATGTGTTTCTTCTTACTGGTTATTGGTATCAGGATTTTGGGAAACAGGTTGGGTTAATCTCAGAGTTGTAATGGGACTGTGGGGGAACTCTTGAGTGTCCAACAAGGAAGGCGACAACACTGTATATTCAGCACTGTATGTTCACTTCATTAACCATAGTTGTAACATTTACCCAAAAGACATCCAGAATTCTTGGAGAACTATCACCTGTGAAATTAACTGCATATGATTTCTTATCCCTAGTAATCTGTATCGCTCTGATGACTTCAATTACCAATACATAGAAATTTTGCACTTCTCATTCCCAGAGACGTCATATCACATACGTCTGCTTCATTCAAGTTACATAGTCCAGATCCCCTCTGTTTTTGTCATTCTTCCCTTAAACAGGACAACCCAGACTCCTGACCTTTATTTTGGAAACATTCCAGCCTCATTAAGATTAATGACTAGGGGAAAAAGGTTGCACTTCAAGAATATTAGCTGTTATGGTTTTTTTTCTGGTTATGTGACGAGAAAACTTCCTGTTACAAGTGTTAGGAATGGTGCTCCTATGTTAGAGATAGTAATGGCTAATTATCAAGCAGCAGCTTTAACATTTTAATGCCTCTCATAAGTGAAACTGATTAATTATCCCATGGTTACAGGTTGCACTCTGTTGATGTGCTGGAGTTCATGAGTGGCACCTGGATGTGACTTTCAGGACATCCACACACCACAATGACTGGATTCTATGCACATAGTTGCTCAAAGTATTTCTATACAGTGCATCCAAATAATTCCCCTTTTAATGCCAATTTATGCAGAAACAATAAAAGCAGAAATATTTACTAAAATCCATTTTACTTCCATTGTTACCAAGAGAGTAGCATAGTTGTCATTGCGCATTTCAGAATATGAGCATACAACTAAGTGGACCTCCTAGTAAGAACACAACACTTGTTTTTATTTTTCCTCCACTTTTATTATAAAGATAACACTCTCTATACAGACAGGATAGATTTCATGGAGGCTTTAATATACTTTGCAACCTCTAAAGGGATTTCCTTCTTAGGAATTGCTGGAATATTTGTCAATTTGTTTTCATAGTCAACATTTTCTGAATCGTCCACACTGCCTGCTTTACAAAACCAAAGCAGCATATTGCTGTCTACACACGTCTTATTGAACCAATATGGAAAATGTCAATGTTTTTGGCTCATCTTAGACATAAACAATCATGTAAACAAGTGCATGCAAAAGAAAATCTGAAGAACTTGAGCACAAAATGAAGAGGTCTATTTATGTATATTAGTTCATTAGGTATTAATGACCATTATTTTGTTGCCTAGGTATCTTGGAGAACTCTGTAGAGGTATCAACAGGCAAAGAATCTGGAATCAAGGAAACAGACGGAGGAAAGCGGGAAACAAAGACAGAAGGTGATGATTATACACAAGAGACAAAAATGGAGAAGAAACCTGAAGAGAGACTTGTTCTTGTTCCTAAGATTGATGTTACAAACACGGAGCAGCAACAGCAAACTGATGAAGACCTTTGGAGAGAGGTAATGCATGATGCATAGGGACACTATTTTTTGGTGGATCACGATGACCTGAAATTTCTTTACAATGCAAGAAAAAGGTTTCAGAATCAATTCTATTGTGATTGTCTGCATAATTACCAACTTTTAGTCGCATGATTAAATGTAAATTTTAATGCAACTCACGAAATAAGTGTTCATTTGTGACTTACCACGAAGTTAATCATTTATCGCAATATTTACTAGTGAAGTGAACATTTATTTAGGATTTAATGTAAAATTTACATTTAATTGCAATGTTTTTGCGAACTGATGTTGAAAGATTCATTTCAGGGATAAAACAAGATGTGTTTCACTTTTTGCAACATAGAAAGCCAGATCCGAGGTCAAGGTGAAGAGTTCAAGCTCCGTGTGGATGGAAGAAATACAACGATCTTTACAATAAGCAGGAAATGCATATGAGAGCGACAGGGAAGCCAGTTTGAGAGATAACCAGTGGTGTATATGATATACCTTACATGCTACAGAATCACCACTGGAGCAAAGTGTCGGAGACAATAACCCCCCTCCCCGGTATTGGTTCTCCCACACTGTGCAAACACATACAGCTTAGACTCGAACGATAAGTTCAGGTGTATTTTATGGAAAGCTGCAATAGATAGAAGTAGTGCAAGTTCAAATGCCAGAAATGACGGGAGTTTAACACTGAGTTTGTTTCGTGCATTGATACACTATAGAGCCATGGTGCATGATTGTACAGATACATTAAAACAAGTCCATTCTGAAATCCAGGTGCACACGTTTACTTGAAAGAGTTTCCACGGCAACAAACAATGTCCTCTGTGGTGTAGGGGTAACATGCTAGCCTCTGGTTCCCTAGGTCACAGGTTCAAACCTGGCGAAAAGCGATGGTTTTTTACGGGCATAAAAATCCTTGGCATGGCTTCCTTCAGAAGGAAAGTAAAGCAGGTGGTCCTGTGTCATAGATTTACAGCATGTAAAAGAATCTCAAGCTTGATAGAGGGTCCTATGAGCAAAATTTAAGTGGTCATGCATGTCCAATTGGTGCTGTTTTTATTGAAGAGTGGCTTAAAGTTTGAGCGAAGTGGCTCTTATTTCCCTCAGGGCGTGGTAACGGATGGAATGAATAATCACACGATGTTTCTTCACCACAATGTATTATTTTATTAACACTTTTTCTCTATTTTATATTTAAATAAATCCTCTTAGCACCGTTTTAGATTATTTAAGTCTTTCCACTTTTTCAAAAAGTGGAACAAAAGCTTGATGAAAGTCTGGTAAATGTTCTACACATGTTCACACGCTACCAAAACACGTCTTTTCACCTTGAATATACAGACGCTAGTGGAAGAAGTCCAGCGTCACCTCACGTGATACCACCTTTCTCGTATACATCCGCGTATGCGTCCATCAAATAGTTCCCGTATTGTTAGGGAAGCGATCTTTAGCTATTCTCCCTTTGCTATTAATATTGAACACATATAATTCTTTTATTTATACATATATATTAAAATTAAATATGGAAATATTTATGACGTCTTTAAACAAACTTAATTGTTTGTAACAATGAACATTAGTAACATTAGTAAGCACAGTTTGGCATTTTGTATTTTAATAGGTATTGAGAATTAGTTTTAGTGCAATTTGTTACTGGAGAACATTTCCTAAGCAGAACTAATTATTTGTTTGCCTACTGCACCTGTAGCCATATTAAAAAATGCAGTGCAGCCAAATTCTTGATTTTGCTTCACCTAAAACGTTGCACCGTGGGTCACATCACAAATCAAGATGATAAGAAAGCAATTCCAACCTCCATTTCTCTATAAAACCTTAACCCCTAACATGCTGACCTGTCATGGCATGTAATATGTCCTCTGATTGGTAATCAGAGGATATGGTTGGTGAATTTATTTTGATAATTCTCCCGGTCAGGTCGGTGAGACCCGTAAACCAACGACAGGTGTGGTCCTCCAGACACTCTGGGGGTTGTGAGAGAGCGATCGTGACCGCCAAAACATAAAAATATGGTGCTCTCTAAAAAGCGGTTACATTTACTGCTAAGTCTCTTCAATATTTATATTGAAAAATATTGGAGAGCAAGAGGGTTAATGACTTCATTGTCAGAAATCCAGCATTAGCTAACAACAACATTAGTAACATGTTTTCGTCATTTAACCATCTCATATCAACATCAAAAACAAATTACACTCTTAACAAATATTCACATAAACGATTTTCTAATATTCTGTCTCACATGCCCCATGTTTTGTTTTTCAAGTTGTCACCTATATTTACAATCTTGAAACACAATACAACACTTCTCCCTATTCCTCTGATACAATCACTTTGTACAATACTTTTTTCTTTACAGTCTTCTTTGCTGTATCTTTTTGTCTTTTGTTTTGGTATGACACAGCATGTCTTTATAAATTTCACATATTCTGTTACTATACAATACATATTCAGTTATTATACAACACATGTTCAGTTATCATACAACACATATTCAGTTATTATACATTTGACATTGACACAAACATTACTTTTTAAGTGTATCATGGTTTATTGTGTGCCTTTTGACTTATGTTCCTTGTTATGAGGAGAGAAAAACAGGATACAAATTTTGAGCTAATGATTATGATCATATCTATGGCAATATTTTATTCAGTTCTTTTCCTTCTTTGTCTTGTAAGCTTATTATGTAAGGGCAGGTCGTTGAGTCAATTCTTAAACTCTGATGTTACTAATGATGCTATTGTGACATTGGGTTCTTATTCACTATTGTTTAGTTCGACATTTCTTCAAGCTTAAAATTGGCTATATTCATCTTAATTCATGGGCATTGCTTTTCTGACTATGGTTTTTCTTACTTCACTGATTGTCACCTCTTTATCTCTTATCTCTATAAGAGAAAACTTCTATACTTATAATTATTCTGAAATTGTATTATTTTTCTTCTCAATTCACCCTCGACACCTTTGTGTCAAAAATATTTTCTCTTTGTCATCACAATTGATTCCTTTTTATTTTTGTCCTGACATCCTAATGTCAAAAACACATTCTTTTCCGTCGCTATAATTCACTTCTTTAATGAGAGTCAGTGTCCTCATCTATCTTTGTTGACAATGCTCTTTGTGGTCAATATAGCCAATGACTATGTTGATTTTCTTTCTTGTTGTATTTTCCAATCTGAACATAATCTTCTATAAGTAACCCAGTAAAAACTATTATTTTCCAATCTTCTATAAGTAACCCATTAAAAACTATTATTTTCCATCATCTCTACTATTCCTGCCTTACATGTTTGTTGGCAAAGACTATTTAGTCCTTTCTTTGTATGGTTTTAATTTATTTTTATGATATCTTCCTACCAACTTGCCATTTGTATTCTGTAGCTCATACATGTGGTCACCCAGCTGTTTTGTTATGACCAGTGGTCCAGTAGACCCATCTTTCCAGATCTTTTCTCAGATGCCTTGGATGCTTTGTGGCTTCTTAAGAGCACCTTTTCTCCAATTTGTGGGGACCATTTCCTGATAAATCTTTTTACCTTGTTTCTCCCTTTTGCTGTGACCTTCTGAATGCCAATTGACATTTTTCCTTCTCTGTCAATTACCTTTGAGCAGCCATCGTAGTGTCAATGTCAATTGTCAATCTCTTGGGTTTTGTGTTGATCATCAATTCGATTGGGGTGAACTTAGTCATGGTAATTTCCCTTAGTGTTGGTGGTGGTTGTTTCCGTATTCTGTGCAACATCTGCCCTATTTGGCACATTTCCACCTATTTCCTGTTGTCTTATGTTGCCAGTGTACCTTTGCTTTCCGCCCCTTTGGTGTGAACACCTGTTGCATGGCAGTCTTCGGTTGTTCAAGAATTCTCTACAGAATCGTATGTGGTTCACTTGATGGGTACGGTCTCCTGGTCTTCCACGATCATATGTATATGTTTGGCGTCTTGATTCACCCCTTGGTATAGTGTTGTGGTACCGCTGTCTCGTGTTCTCTATCCTTTCGCCATGATTGTGTGGTTGTGGGAAATGGTGTGCCCCTGTTCCCCTGTCATGGGTGCTCCTAGTATTTCTATCATCTCTCTCATTCTGGTTGTTTGTAGCCGTGCTCCTATTTAAGATAGGTGAGTTTGGATGACCGTTTCTATGTCTATGTTCATTAGGCCGACCATTTTGTGTTTCGAAGGCTGTTAATAATTCTATCATGTCTGCAAAATCTACTGGTCTTGCAACAATTAACCCTGTTCTTACTGTGTCTGGGAAATGTCTTGTTATGCTGGTAATTAACTCTGCTTCCGACAGGTTAGGGTCTAATAGCTTCCCTTTGTTGGCTACTTTCATAAAATAATCGACTAGCGATAACCCTTTGGCCGGATCATATCTTCCTGTCGCTAACTCTACCCTTGTCTGGTTCTGCTTAGCTGGGCCCCAATACCTTGATAGGAATAGATTTTCAAATGAGCTATACAATTCATGACCAGCATGTGTTAACCTTAGCCATTCTAATGCTTTGTTTTTTAAGCTTTTCTTGACTATCATCATCCTAAGCTCATTTGGTATCCTTTTCACTTTAAATACTCTTCCATTTCTTTAACAAAGAGTTTTGGATCATCTCCCTTCTCCTCGTCAAATGTAGGTGGTGTGATTTCATGTAGTATGCTGTTGGTGTAGCATGTGTTGTGTGTTGTGTCATTGTTTAATTGTGAACCTCTTTCTCTATATGGTGAGTCAACATTTTGTACATTATTCAAATAACTTTCATCTTGAACATCACTTGGTACAATCTAAATCATCATTTTGCCTTTGCAGTGCATTCACATCATCATTTACATTAGCCAAACTTTCTTTTCCTTTTCTCATTTCTCCACAAATTGATTTTAAATCATTCTTTATTTCTAAGTGACTTTGTTTCATATCATTCATAGCATCTTGTTGTGATTGTACTACATCAGCCATAGTCTTAATTTTAGGAATGACAATTTGTTCTATAGTTTCACTAATAATTCCTTTCTTTACTACCTCAATTTCTTTCCTTAATTCCTCAGTTATTTCTAGTTTTACATTTGTAATCTTACAGTCTACACTTGCATTACATTCTGTTATTTCATCTCTACATCTACCAATTTCTTCTTCTAATACAATCTTATTTTCTATCATTTCCGATTCAATTTTTCCCATCCTATCTCCTATGATTTCTATCCTAGCATCTAAGGCTTCCTTTGTCTCATTTAAGTTTTTATGTACTAATTTTAAATTAGTTTCCATTACTTTCATATTTTCTTTACACTCCCGTCTTCCTAATTCCATTTTCTGTTCTAAGTCCTTTCTCACTTCCTCCATTTTCTGACCTATCTCTTCCTTATTCTGTTCTAGTTTCTGGCCTATACTCTGACCTAAACTTTGTTCAATGTCCTGTCTCACTCCCTCCATTTTCTGACTCAATTCTACGTTATTTTGTTCCATTTTTTGACCTAAACTTTGTTATAGTCTTTCAAACATCATTAATAACCTTTGGTCTCTTCCTATTGCTACCTGTTCCTCGCTTTCTGGTTCTATCTGATAACTAGGCCTATCTGCCCCTTCCCCTACTCCTGTTACTAGATCTCTCTCTTTTCGCAACATTTTAGTTTCTTTATTCAGTTCACTTTGGCTTAAAAGTCCTATTTTGCCGCTTCGCAGTAACATAAAAATAAAATGAATATGAAAATAAAAATTTTTGGTCCTACTTGTTTCTCGTTGATTTGTCCAGTTACGTGCATCTCGTGGGTGGTTGGCTTCGCTAGACGATCTCTAGTGTTTTCCCGCGTTGATTATCCGTTCATCGGTGTTCCCGAAGTCGTAAATTTCAAACAATGTTCTAATGGCGTCTTCTTTCCTTTTGGCACGAAGATTTGGCGTCACTTGGTATTCGCTTAAGCTCATTTCCTGTAGATTTCCATTCCATCCAAAATTCGTGCTCTACGTTGGGCAAGCCATTTGGTACTGTTTTTATTGAAGTGAAGCTTCAAGTTTGAGCGATGTGGCTCTTATTTCTCTCAGGGCGTGGTAACAGATGAAATGAATAATCACACGATGTTTCTTCACCACAATGTGTTATTTTATTAACACTTTTTCTCTATTTTACATTTAAATAAATCCTTTTAGCACCGTTTTAGATTATTTAAGTCTTTCCACTTTTTCAAAAAGTGGAACAAAAGCTTGATGAAAGTCTGGTAATGTTCTACACATGTTCACACACTACCAAAACATGTCTTTTCACCGTGAATATACAGACGCTAGTGGAAGAAGTCCAGCGTCACCTCACGTGATACTACCTTTCTCGTGTACATCCGCGTATGCGTCCATCAAATAGTTCCCGTATTGTTAGGGAAGCGATCTTTAGCTATTCTCCCTTTGCTATTAATATTGAACACACATAATTCTTTTATTTATACATATATATTAAAATTAAATATGGAAATATTTATGACATCTTTAAACAAACTTAATTGTTTGTAACAATGAACATTAGTAACACGTTTTCATCATTTAACCATCTCATACCAACATCAAAAACAAATTACACTCTTAACAAATATTCACATAAACGATTTTCTTTTGGGGACTTTTAATATTCTGTCTCACAATGTAGAATGGGACACTGAGAACCACAGTCTTATGTACCTATATTTTAATTTCTAATGGTGATTGTGAAGGAGCTCTTTCAGTGTACAATATTTTGTCTGATAAAAGAACCAATATTACAGAAGGGAACTTAGAAATTATGCTTACTTGTTATTTTAATGAACATGCTAAATGTAACATTTGAAATGTTGTTTTCTAGTGCCTTGCATCTGGCAATGAAGCCATTAGCATTCGTGCTTTCCAATAGGTACTTTTGAACTGTAGTTTCTTCTGATCTTAATGCTTGACAGGTCTTCAAGTGGTCTTCTTTCATTTCTGCTGGATCGTTACACAGGACACATATTGGTGAAGCTGGGATACCTATTCTGTAGAGATGACTTGCTAAGCAGTCGTGATTTGTCAGTAGTCGGAAGGCTGCAACCGCTGTTTTCCTTGGTCTCTGGGGGATTATATCTGGGTTGAAAAGTAGTGTAATCCATTTTTTATCTTTGGCATTTGTTTCTATTTCTTGTAGGTATGAATGAGAAAATTTTTTAATGATCAAGCGTTTTATTGAGGAATATGAGAAATTGAATTTAGACTTTTGTTTTATTGTTGTGCCTTTCTTTGCAAGTGAGTCTGCAGCTTCATTCCCCATGACCTTACAGTACATTTGAAATGTAAATATTAATGTTTGATATTTTATTGCTTTTATCCGGCTTTGAGCCTTCTTTTTATACGGACATTCACAATTTTTATTCACCCTAAAATTGTGTCCCTAATGATGCAGTATTACTAAATACAAAGAGCTATATTTAGATGATTTTGATATGATATTGACTAATGATTTAATCAAGATTTTTGTTTTTATAATGGTGGCTTCAACTAGTTTGAGTATTCATTGCCATATTGTGAGTTAAAATTTACTACCAGTGAAAAGGGTACTCACTTTGCAAAATGGCTGGCTATAAAATTTTTGGATTGTGTGAATGCAATAAATAAAATGAAGACGATGTGTACTATAACTTACATTTCTCCAAATACAAGACAATGCACCTCCCTCCAAAATATTCTTGTTACAAACTGCTGTCTTGCATTTGCATTAAGTACTTTATCAAGAGTGCAGATAGTTTCAACTTAGCAGATTTGGTGGAAGGGACTGAATGACACATGCAGCAAGATTACTATCAAGTTCACCAGCATATCAATCAGTTTGTGTGCATTTGTTTTCAAGCAAATAAAATGATTTACCACAAGCATAGCATTTTTTTGATGTTGCTTGAAGGTTATAAATATTCCCATTGTCTCAGGTTTTTTCGAAGAGTCGGAATAGAAATTACAGATTTCGATTTTTAATCGGTGGTTTTGCAGCCAATGGCTGTGCACAGATTGACAGATACCACTGTGTACTACATCCTCTATCTACTGCACCCACTTTGTGTGTTTCTGTGCATATTTATATGCTGAATAGTTGATAAAGTTATGATCTCTCTATCATCTTACACAAAATCATATCCATCATTGTTGTCTCTTTCTGATAACTGAAAAGCAGGTGCAAAGGTAATAATCACACTTCTATCATGCAATCTAGACATGGCGATAGAACTTAAAGTATTCTAATAGGTGCATATAGGTCCTTGCATACTGAAATCCATTATTACAGTGTATCATCTGATTTTATCATTTTGTATAAAGCCATATGCAATGCTGCTTTAAATTTTGTTGTCAAAACGCCAGGTTAAATAAATAATGTGTGTGCATGCGCGCTAAATTCTTAAATGTTATTCAGGAAAAGTGGAGGAGGTGGTCTTATTTTTGGAAAAATATGACACCATAGATTTTTAGTGGTATTTACAGACTTACTAAAGAATATACAGTGAAACTTGGGTAATTCAAACTTTTCTTTGTTCCTCTGTATCTCTGTAAGCAGTACATAAATCTTTTATTATGTTATTTTAATTTTAAGAAAAAATGTCCGGAATGACACCTAGTTATGGAATGTGGCATTGAGTGAGATGGGTCAGGCATTAGCATCTGTGGACCACATTTGGGAGGTTGTGTGTTCGATTCCAGTAGCCAAACTTCCTGACCTGGGTTTTTTCAAGGGTGTCTCCAGGTTGCTAAGCGAATGCTGGGAAGGATAATTACATCCCTAGAATTTCCTGTCCCTCCTCACTTCCCATTTTACTTCACCTTTCATACTGTGTGGCTATTTTTGGGAGTTTCAGTGGGTATGGCAGGGAATTTGCTCTCTGTAAATCACCTTCTGAATTGATAAAGCTGTCTGGTTCCTGTGCCCCCTGGGTTGTAAGCACACAGAGGACAGGAGAGCCAGTTGTGAGTTGCCACCGGGGTGTTTCAATCTGTAGCTGTTACAAACCCTGCTCTCTGCTGTCATCTCTGCTCAGGTCTGGCCACCCTTAATATTCTCTCACCTCACCCTTATCTTCTAAGGCAGGGGTGGGAAGCAAGGCACTCAAGGTGTGAATTTACCATTCCTCTCGTCCTCTCTACGCTCTGTCAACAACCAGGTAGAGCCAGCTAAACTGGTTGCTTCTGGCTGTAGTTGCATGGCAGTGTAAACAGAACAGTGGTGGCTACGCATGCAGCATGAGTAAACGACGAAGGTTTAATCGGGACTGGAAAAACAAGTACTTTTTGTTCATTTTCCCATGCCATATATGAAATCACTGATATTAAAAATCCATTTACATGTGAATTTTTGGTGGCCCAAGATGAACTACAATTGGAATTAACCTTCAAAGCAACACTTATTGCGTAGTTAAGGAAAACTTGGTTTGGATTTGTGCACATCACTGCCGAAAAGATTTCCCAAACTACACCTTTTTACAAGCAAATTACTGGCCATGTTTTGTACTACTTATCAGTGCAAACAACTGGTTAGCATATTGACATTGAACAAGAGGTTGCTATGGATAAACATTTTCAATGTATTCTACGTTTAAGTTCATGTAGTTTGCAGCCAGACATTGAAACGCTAATATTTAAAAAGAAACCAGCAAGGATATCAGCCATGTAAACTAGGGGAGTATCATGACTATGCCACTATCTAATAAAATGCACATTGTAAATAATTTCAATACATTTTTCATATCAATTATAATGTTTATTTTTGAGAATACAAAATAGAAATTTTTTAATGTCTTTAGTAGTATAAGGGAACTGCATAACAACTATTGTATAACAAAACAGAGGTAATAAACCTGTTAATTGTATAGAACTGCTTTGATGAACTGAAGGTTTGGCTAGAGCTGCCACATCAGTAATATGATGAGAGAGCTGTTTCTCACACAATGCCAACATGAGCCGTATAGCATTGTGTCTATGTCCTTCACTCACATTCTCTAGTGTTATTAACTCTTTTGCTTTCCTAGCCAACTCTTGTTCAAAAGTATGCATTTGATCACATCACAAAAGACTTATCACCCGAAACCCGAATGGCCACCACTGTGGCAAATGTGCCCTTGTCTGTTTACCTGCCACATAGAAGGAAACAGGGAGGGGTGATGCTAGCACTTCCAGTGCTCATCTTCCTGACCCTGTTCTAGGGTGTGCCATGTTAGGGGCTTAGGCAGAAAAAATCTTCCATAGAATGAGGTGTTAAATCTGCCCCTCTGAACCTTGTCATATCATACTTCTGTGGAATGTGCCAGGAAGGAAGGGGAGTTTATTATGGCAGTGGGTAAACTTGTGATTCTATTTAAAACTGAAATGTTGTAAAGTAAGCATTTTTTCTTCTACTTTCATAAAGTGAGGGACGTGACAAGTACTTCCTTTTAGAGGCATACGTGAGAGAAATTTGTAGAATCAGCGTCTACAGTGATAGTAAAGCTCAAATACAGCTCCAATTCTGATATATCAGCTAAGCTTATGCATATCTTAGAAAACATGCACTCTTGTGGTTTCAGTGCCCCATACATAATGTACTCTATGAACCTGTGTTAGAATGACTTATGACATTAGGCCTACATTACTGACTTCATAATACATGTAATATAGATTGTCCATAGCATTTTCTAAGTTTGAATTCTTGAATAATTTGTGATTGTTGTTGGCTAATGCTGGATTTCTGACAATGAAGTCATTAATCCTCTTGCTCTGTAATATTTTTCACTGACGGATGGGGCACTAGAAGTGGCCGGACATATTTGTAGGTAGTCTTGAGTAATTTAAACATTTTCTTCAGCCTTTCATATTCGAATTACACAAGTTTCACTGTATAAACAGAATTATAGAATTATGCACTCTTCTTTCATAAAAATAAACATAACCCCAGCTTCAGAAATATGTGTAGAGAAACCAAATTTAGTAAAATGCACTGTTTGGGAGCATCTCTGTTTCTTGTTAGCTTAGGGGGTCTCGTAAGTGGTGAGGCATAACTACTGACCAATTAACTGTTGACAGTTGGAATATGGTGCTAGAGGCATGGTGCTGTAAAGGGCAAGAGAAGGTGGGGATGGGGTTAGATACACCTGGCCTCATAGAAAAGCTATGTTTTAATTTTCTTTAGATTTATCTCCAAATTCTTAATGCCTGTTATGGAAAATGTTGCAAATATTGCTTGAAGTAAGCAGCATTTATTGGGTTAAACAATTCCATGTTATAAGAAAAGCTTTAACTTTGTCCTTAGAATCACAAAAACCTGTAAAGCTTTACGGTAAACAATGCAATGTTGTGGTAGTTGTTATTTTATGCCAACCAACTTACTGATGGTTTTAAAATCATAAGCCGTGTGGAGGCAATGTTTTGAGAGTTGGTTGGCATAAAATATCAATTGCCATCTAAAGGTTATTTAATTAAAACCTTGGACATAAAGCACTTATGGTTGTAAATCGCCCTTAGGGTACTTACCTCAGATATGAGACTCTCTAGTGGTCTACCAGGAAAAATACGAATTGTTGAGGAATTAAATGTCATACTGGCAAGTTGCCATGGTAGTTCAGTGCTTAGAGCAGTTGCACATGAAGCGAAAGATCTGTGTTTTAAATCCCAGCTATGGCATTGGATTTTTCAGTGCTGATTGTGTCTCTCAATGCAATATTATATTGAAAAAATATAAACGTTTAATCCTACTACAAATTCTCCCTATATGTATACTGTAATTAAAATTTGTATCAAAATAGCTGTAAACATGTTTGTGTATTACATTGTTATAATACAGTTTATCCTTTCAAATGAAAGCTTTTCTTACATTGCCTATGCAATAAACTGTCTTTCCTGATAATAAAATTTAATTACATTTCCACGAATTTGCATAGTTTCTAAAATTTGTCATACCCTTAACAGCTTGTCATAGACATGTAGCTTGTGGCCACATGTAGCTTCTGTTGCGTACGTCATGGTGTGAAACAAGCAACAGTTGTAGCTTAATCACTAACAGTTTAGTGAGGAATCAGAGCCTTTCATGCTGACAGTTATTGGTTATAACTAAAGGCTGGATTTCTAAGCAAAATAAAATAGTTAAATAAGCAAGCAAATAAGCACGAAAATTGACGAAAATAAGCACCAAAAGAGTAAAAATGAATGCATGCAAATATGATAATACATGGTTTCGCAGAACACTTACCTTATTGAAGGCTGTTACAGTACACAAGAAAGGTTATCCTGAGATTTTCCTGTGTAAAACTCCTGTGTCTATCAGTGAAAAATGATTTGTACAGTGAAAATGTTCTTTCCACGTCGCATGATGTCACAGGTGCATGAGAAAAGCACCACAGTTCTTCTTTGGTGAATTGCTCTTCAATGTGTGTTTCTTCGCCAGAAAACTTTTTAGAAATTTGAGACGGTGTTTTGTAACTGGAATTTTTCTGTAGCACCTGATTGAGCTTATCAAACGCAATTTCTGCTGCCCTGTGTGTTTCTGACAACAATGTCACTGAAACTTCGTGAATCAGAGAAAGTGAATGCTCCAAGGGCTTATTTTGAGCTTCCAACTGCTTTAAAATTTAAGGTATTTTGGAGAAATGATTATGGATATGCTGCATCTTTCCTTGTATGCTGTTTTTAACAAAATACTCTTGTGCTGTGGTAATACTCACTGCATCATCTGCATTTAGGGAATTCAAAACAGTTTTCACTTCACTGAAATGTCCTGCATAGTTTGACACGGCCTCTAACCACGTTCCTCACCGAGTCAAAACTGGCTGAGGAGGCAAAGATAAATTTGGAAGTAGTTCACAAAATTTTTTAATTCTATTCGGTGACCTTACGAACACTTTCTTCACGCTAGAAATGAGAAGATCCACATCTTTATACTGGCTTCCAAACGTTTCAGCGACACAATGTAAACCATGAGCAAGACACATTAGGTGAACTAATTTAGAGTAAAGGACATTTAATCCAGCTCCCACTTTGGCAATATATGGGGCAGCATCACTGAGAAATAGCAATACATTGTCATACTGTATCCCTTCTGGCCACAAGATAGATAACGAGCCATTGAAAAATCTGGCAGCAGTTGAATGATTTACTTGTTCGAGTATTTGTATATTCAGAAGAAATCATCTGCTACATGCTTTCATAGCACCAACTGCAGCACTATGCATGCACTGTCCCGATGCGTCTGTGATTTCATCAATAGGAATCCATGTGCTTTCATGCTTCAGTGTATTGCAAATACTACCAGTCACTTCCTGGAAATATTATGGCATATAGTTTTTGCACAATGTAGATTCATCCGGCACCCTGTTATTTGTGTATTTTTCTAAAAATACACGAAGCTGCACATTATTCAATTTATACATTGGAATATCTGAACCTACTAATGCTAAACATAAGTTTGGAAGATGTATCACTAGAACTGATTGTTCACCAACTTAGCCTTTAATCAGTTGCTGTTTTAACTTAGATTTATTCTTAAACCTCTCTCTATGCTGCGTTGTATTAATGTGCTGCACAATGTCACATGTTTTCTTCACAGAAACACTCTTTTCACACAGCAAACTAAGACACTACCATCTTCAGTGCAAATATTTTTTCCAAACTCATTCACACATTTGCGTAGGAAAGCTGACTGAGAGGTTTTTGTGGACGGCATTCTGTAACTGCATTATCGAACTGAACTAGAAACAGTAGCGTAAGAAGATGCAGCTCAGTTCTCAGGGAATCAGCATCCTTGTTTATGGCATCATTACGATATCTGACTGATGAGTTGACATTCTACGCAATAATGCATACCTTGCTGGACTAAATACTGCAGCTTGGAACTCAGAGAATCACTATGCTTGTTCATGACATCATTGTGTTACCTCAGGCGATAAGTGACTGATGAATTCACTCTACTAGTAGCAGCAGGTAATTTTTCTCCTCGCAGTATGATTTCACAACACTGGTCTATATCCTAGTGTTTCTTTTTTACAAATTTAGCCGAGGAAATAGTGAATCATTGATAAATCACGGATAACTGTGAAATATGCACTTTTAAATTTACAGTTGTGGGTAAAATGTGCTGTTTTAATTACACATAAAATAGGTAAGCAAAAACGTTTTCCTGCCAAATAAGCATAAATAAGCACAAACAAAAATAGTTAAAGTTGCTCATCTAGGTGTATCTTATGAAGTATAGCTTTCTGCTTACCTTTAAAGCTGTAGAAAAAGTTAAACATTTTGCTTAGAAATCCGGGCTTCAGTTATAACAATGCTCAGTGAGTAGCATGAATTCTGCTCAGTCATTGGAGAGGGAAAGGAGGAAAAGCTAGTAAGGCATCTAAACAATCGTGATACCATTGCATTTTACTAAATTTGCTTTCTGTACTAGCAACTCATGAATATTATGCAACCTTAAATTTAAAGTGTATGTTTATGGATGCTCTTTTAACTGCTGTGATTCTCAGTATCCCATTCCATATTGGGCATGAAAGACAGCTTAATTTTGCTCAGAGGTCTTTTTATAAGGTTTGGGTTTTTTTTTACATGCTGAAATATAGGATACAAGACCACCGGCTTTACTTCCCTTCCTAAGGAAGTCGTGCTAAGGATTCTTACACATGAAAAAAAATCTGTCACCCTCCACTGGAATTGGACCTGCTACCGCAGGAACCAGAGGCTATCATGTTACCAACTATGGAGGACAATATATACAGCCTTAACTTTGAGCTGTGCATAAGTCAGGAGTCATGTCAGTAAGTTAAGTTACACATACGATAATTGGTGTTAGCACTTTAGTGCATTAACTTATCCAGAAATCAGCTCTATGCTATCCTTTGGGTGATTTGCATGTGCACTGTGGATCTATGCATAGCAATGACAATGTTTAAATGATTCATACCTGACAAATTCTGGATTTATGAAACGAAAGCTTTTATTTCTTTTAAAAGGGATATCTTAATGTAGAGCTACAAATAAGACCCAAAAGTAATAGATTTTGCCTGTTTTTGAATTATAATTGTATAAAACTAGTAAATATGATTGCAGTGATGATCTATGTTATTTTTGTCTTCTTTTCCCGTCTGAGGGATATAATGATGAAGCACAAACTTCTGACGCAATCATTTAAAATGCAACATTAAAGCATATTCTTCCTGTCTCAAGTCATTCTCTTTTTTAAAAGTGTCTGGATAAAAACTTTCGATTTTAACAGTTCTCTTAAATACTAGTTTTTGTGGAAGCCTAGTAAGCACTCCTTATTAAATCGGGTTGGACTTTTTTGAGCATTGTTACTTTCAATAGTATTATGCCTATTTTAAAATTCAGATTAATCACAAAATGTATGCTCAGCAGTATTTGAAGCATAAGACAGAATACTTCACTTCTATAAAACATAAGTGGTTTAAGGAAGTTTATAGCAAAGTGTACCCCACTTTCTGTATAAGCTGTATTAAACTTGATTCATATGTGATCAGTTCATTTCACTCTCAAGCTCAGATAATGCATTCAGAAACAAGCAACTACTGATAATTCTTGATACTGTAGAATAAAGTTATATGTATGTATCTGATAAAGAAACTCAATAAATTAATTTATAAATGTTGTGTTCATTAGCATCCATTCCAAGATAAAAAAACCATAAAATAGAATAAGAATGAATTTGAATGCAAAGATTTTACCATTGGCCAAATTGGTTCAGGTCCTTAAAATTGCAACAGAAGACAAATTTTCAATTCAGTTAACAATTTCTTAGGTCAAAAGAAGGGTAAAACCACCTCCAAAGGATAAAGCAGATGAAAAGAAGGAACGTGAACAATTTGAAGAAAGAGAGGAACTTGACTTCCAGTTTGATGAAGAATTAGATGTTCCTGTTCCTTCTGGAAGGCACAACACATTCACAGATTGGTAAGTGTTGGCCATTGGAAGCTAAGTATGTCATACATTTGGTGTGTAATAAATGGTGGTGATTCAAAAAGTATCAGCAAACCATATTTTGCAAAGCATATATTTCACTTACAGATACAAATGTCATTTTGCAACATAACTACCCTACTTTTCGATACACTTCTCATACCATTGCATCAACTTTTTCTATTCCATTAAAATAAAAGGTTTTTGAATGTCCCATTGCAACCAAGAGTGCACCTCTTCTTTAACGTCATCACTTTCAAATCGTTGTCCTCTGAGAGCATCCTTCGGGCTTCTAAACACATGGTAATCCGAAAAAGCGAGATCAGGGCTGTGTGGGGGGGAGGATGCTGTAAAAGCGGAGATCTCAATTTCCGAATAACGGCAAGAGTAGCAGAGATGATTTGGGGGTGCACGTTGTCGTGAAGGATGAGAGTATCTCTGTGATGGCTCTGTGTAGCTGCCTTTAGTTCTAACATGGTGCTGTACCGGGCACTATTCAGTTTCACCCCTTTGCTGATAGTGGTCCAAATTCGGCCCATTCATATACCAGAAGAAGGACCTTTCTGGGGGAGGGCTGAGATTTGAGTTTTCTCTTGGCTGGAGAAGATGTGTGTTGCCATTCTCAACACTGTTTTGCTTTCTGGTTCATAGTGATGCACCCAGATTTTGCCTCCTGTCACACTATGTGGTCGGAAGTTATGTCCTTCAGCATTATACCGGGTGAGTCAGCTGCCCCTTATTCTCGAGTTTTATGCAATCCGCATTTTATAGTCCCACATGAAAACATCGACCCCCATTACCAGGTTCTACCCGCGTATTTAACATGGATGTTAAACACTCAATGAAATTAGTAATATAGATGTTATCACATCGCTTTTTAATATATTCGTAATTAGACAGCCGACGTTTGCACTTCTGCAAATGTTCACTGTGATGCTGTTTTTAATGAAATTAATGGGCTGAGCTATGAGACTCGTTTTCTATCTACAAGGTCGTGGTAACAGATGGAATGCATATACACTTGGGTCCAACTATAGTCACACATTTTATTTACACCTTCTTGTTCACAATTTATAAATCACATCATATTAAAAAGTCGTATGTTAGTGGAACAACTTCCCTAACGTCGCCAAAATTTAACTAAAGGTCTTTAAATACTTAATGAATTCACTTTTACTGTTTCATGACGCGTACACATAAAAATACGTCCATCTACCTCGGAGGTACCGACGCTAGTGAACTATTTCTTGGCGTCCTTTTGACGCAACACACCGCCTTTTTCATCTTCATCCGCGGCATTCATCCGCGCAAATAGTTCTTTCTCGTTAGGGAAGTGATCCCAATTATCGTCTCCTATTTTTATTATGGAACACAAACAATTCTAATATTTATACACTTTTAACAAACATTTACATGAACGATTTTCTATTGGGGTCTTCTAATATTCTGTCTGATGCAGTATTATTAGTTATGGTAGGTGTTGTGTTGGAGTGTTTTGTTTCCCATTGTTTGATTGTTTGCATCATATCGTTTGCAGTTGGCCTAGTGCGATTATCTTTTGTCTTCATTGTAAATGTTATATATATTAACGAATAAAATTGTGATAATAAATACACTAATATTATTTCAATTATGGCCTCCAGAGCAAAGAAGACTATCTCATTAGAAAGACTAAAAGTTAATACATCGACGTAACATATAATTTTCACGGGGGTCGCGTCTCAAGGAAAATTATTAGCTGTAAATTGTGAACATACTTCATACCCGTACCACGACCGAGATAGGAAAGAAAGAGTCATCGCAGTTCATCGAAAGAGTTAGCCGGATCTTTTATACGAGAAAAGAATTCATCATACCGACCCTTCAAAGTGACGACGAGCAGAAGATTCCCTTCATACTGGTGACGGGAGATACCAGCCGGAAGAGACTCCTTCATACTGGCGCCCAGACGTGCGACGGCTCGAATACAGGCGTATAGAGTAAAAATATGTACCTGGACAAAGAGTGAAAAGAAGACATTTTGACGGAGTATCCTTTTTCTTGTGCTCCAGAATTCAAGTAAGACTAGTACTAATTTATGATACTACGCAATAAGAAAATTGTACAGAAGATGGAAAAAGTTGAGAGAGATAATGATAGTGTAGAGAGGGAAGTGAGTGATAAGTTATCAGTAGTAGGTAGAAAGAATGTAGTATGTAAGGAATCTGAAATAGGATTGAAAGAAATATTGGAAGCGATGAACAAAAATACAGCAGATATAAAAGCAGATGTAGCAAAACTAAGAGAGGATCGTGTTAGAAATGTAACAGAACTAAAAGCAGATGTAGCAAAACTAAGAGAGGATAGTGTTAGAAATGTAACAGAACTAAAAGCAGATGTAGCAAAACTAAGAGAGGATAGTGTTAGAAATGTAACAGAACTAAAAGCAGATGTAGCAAAACTAAGAGAGGATAGTGTTAGAAATGTAGCAGATTTGAAGGAGGATAATGCCAGAAATATAAATAAATTGTCACAAGAAATTGAATTCTGTAAGAAGGAATGTACAGAAAGAATTGAATCAAGTAACAATGATATAGCTAAATTAGGTGAGTTAGTAAGCGTGATAAAATTAGGACAGGAATGAAACACAGTAGAAATAGCTAGGCTAGGAGAATTGATAAATGAAGTTAAGTTAGGACAGGAGAAGACAGTGGTAGAAATGAAAGCTGAATTAAGTAAAGAATTTGATGAAAAACTAGCAGAACAGAATGCAAAAATTGCAAAGGTAGGAGATGAATTGAGAACAGAGATAGTCGTGGTAGAACAGAGTTGTAAAATGTATCAAGATGGAATTAGGTCAAAACAAAATGACATTGATGTAAAAATTGATAGTTTAGAAAATGTTGTAAAGGGTATAAGCGCTGAGATGCAGTCACAGCGAGAAGAATTGAATAAAGTAAAGGAGGAAGCCAATGTAAATGTAAATAGAATAAATGAAACGGTTACAAAGGAAAAAGAATTTACAGGAAGGCTTTCCCAAGTTGTGATTGCTCTACAGGCTGATAGAGTTAATGACAATCATGATCAATTTGTGAGTGAATGCAAAAATATGACCAATACTGATGCACTTGACAATAACAGTAATATGGCGGACTTTCAGGAGAATGATTTAGCTATGCCAATGCACTCCCCTAGTCAAAACCATAATTGTCACGCTAGTCACTTGTTCCATGACCTAACCCCTCCGTCATTTGACGAAGAAGCCGGTGACAATCCAAAAATTTTCATAAAAGAACTGGAGGATTATTTTAGGATCAAACGAATTCCGAACGAGATACGAATGATGGTGGTTAAACGCTGTCTTAAGAAAAACGCATTGGAATGGTTAAGACTAACTTTGGCGTCTCACGAAACATATAGTATGTTTCGAAACCTTTTTATAAATAGATTTTGGGGACCGGGACGTCAAAACCAGATTAAAGTCGAACTGGCTACCGGACATTATGACAGTAAACGTGGTATTTCAATGATGGAGTATTTTTTGAAACTGGTGAACAAATCGAAACTACTCCAACCTCAGTTGAGTGAACAGGAGGTTATTGAAGCACTTATTCGCCATTATCCACCGCACATAAGAAATAATCTGATCGTGGCGAAACCGGTTGATTTTTCGGACGTAATTGAATTATTGGCAGAGTTCGAGGCACAGAATAATTACCAAGAGACTAACTCCAGTCAGCGATATGAAAATGGACAGCGCGCTGTAGGTGGCCAAGGTAGGAATCAAGGAACACAATTAGAACGTCTTAGAAATAATTTTCCAACAACGAATGAGAACCAGGGAAATGTTGTGAGAGATGAAACACACCAAAATAATGGTGAAAACTACAGAACAAATAGACGTCCTGATGTAAGATCGAATTACAGATGTCCTATACCGCGAGACAGACAAAATCTGTGATACGAGAGACGTAATCATGATTATGGTGGCGATACCAGAGGGCGTGGAAGAACCAGTCAAATTAATCACATCCGGTTTTACAGAAATTACAATCGTAGGTGGAATGGAAGCTACGATCCGAGAAATCATAGTACAAATTATCAGGAAAATGTAACCCAAGTGCCTAGGTTCGAGGAGGAAAGCGTCGAACGCAGGAATGATCGCGACTTTCCTAGAACACAGAATCAAGAAACAAATACTGGCACGATATCAACAAGTAACAATCAAACGAATGAGAATCAGGGAAATTAATTCCGAAATCATTTTATGCCTTGGAAAATGATTTGATGGTGCAGGCACAGGGCAAAATTCACGTAAATTTAATCACCGACAACAAAATTAACCCAGTAAAGTCCAATAAAGAGTTAGTCAATCCACCTCAAATTGAGTTAAATATATGGGACCGTAGCTTCACTGTGTTAATAGATACTGGGGCAAGCTCATCGGTAATTTCAGAGGAATTATTCCAGGAATTATTATCCTCAAACAAGATAGAGTACTTGCACGTAAACAATGTGTATTGTAGTACAGCGATCGGTAAAAAGAGAGATCGGGTGAAATATCAAATGTTAGTTAAAGCACATGTAAATGGTTGGAAATTTGATTTTGTCGCATTAGTTATTCAGCGTTTGGCAAGAGAAATTATTATTGGAAACGACTTACTTTATCACTGGCAAGCAATCATCGATTTCGAAGAGCATGAACTACGCGTTAAAGATGGTGAAAACACGCGAATAGTGAGACTGTTAGAAGGTGAAAATATTGAAGCGAACGAGGATTTCGACGATGTTAATAATGGAAGATTTTTTGTAGAGAATGTTATATTGTACGACGACGAAAAAGTAAGTGCAAATGAAGAAGACGACTGCGATGATATACAAAATACGTCGAAATTGATTTGTTTAATAATAATGTTCGCGGAGTTCGAGGAGAGAATCACCATCTGCGAGATGATTGCGGAGTATACAGATTGGATGTCGTCAGAGATGATAAAAAGAAAGAAGAAGAATCTTTTATGGCTACGCTGAACGAAAAAGTGAATAATGTGCACAATATAAATGAAGAACAAAAGAATCAACTGAGAGCGTGCTTAATCAAGAACCGAGAAGTATTCAGTTCGAAACCCGGTCTGTGCAACAAGTACACCCACATCTTTAAAGTGGAAAACGCTACCCCTTACTCCCATAAAAGCCGAGAAAAGGGCATCTCAAGTCAAGAGGTATGAAGCAAAATGGAATCCCGAAGTCGGTGATAAAGTCCTCATTAGACAGTTTAATTTGTCAAGAGCCTCCAAGAAGATATATAGGCGAATGAATCTATTATACAAAGGACCATTCAGGATATCAGAGAAATTTGGAGACCATACATATGGACTTGAGGGTAGTAACGGCAAAAAGGTAGGCAAGTACCACAAGACTATGCTTAAGCCCTACCGAGATGCCGAAATAGATATGGCAAAGTGACGTGACAATCAATTATAAGAAAAATCATAAAAGAAATTTTAGTGGGGAGGGGCATAGAACCCCTGAAAGTTGCCAAAAATCGAAACATTTTCAAGAGAAAATATTTTTGTATTCAACGATGACATGTTTTTCAACACAGTTGTTATATTGTTGTACAATTACATTGTTGTGGGGAGATCATCACAGTACATGCAACATTGTATGGCTGAAAACAATTTTCCCAAAATAGAATTAGTTGCATATACTGTGATGAGGGGCATTTGATGCAGTATTATTAGTTATGGTAGGTGTTGTGTTGGAGTGTTTTGTTTCCCATTGTTTGATTGTTTGCATCATATCGTTTGCAGTTGGCCTAGTGCGATTATCTTTTGTCTTCATTGTAAATGTTATATATATTAACGAATAAAATTGTGATAATAAATACACTAATATTATTTCAATTATGGCCTCCAGAGCAAAGAAGACTATCTCATTAGAAAGACTAAAAGTTAATACATCGACGTAACATATAATTTTCACGGGGGTCGCATCTCAAGGAAAATTATTAGCTGTAAATTGTGAACATACTTCATACCCGTACCACGACCGAGATAGGAAAGAAAGAGTCATCGCAGTTCATCGAAAGAGTTAGCCGGATCTTTTATACGAGAAAAGAATTCATCATACCGACCCTTCAAAGTGACGACGAGCAGAAGATTCCCTTCATACTGGTGACGGGAGATACCAGCCGGAAGAGACTCCTTCATGTCTCATATGCCCCTTGTTTTGTTTTTCAAGTTGTCACCTATATTTACAATCTTGAACCACAATACAATCCTTCTCCTTACTCCTCTGATGCAATCACTTTGTACAATATTTTTTTTTTTTTTTTTCTTTACAGTCTTCTTCGCTGTTTGTCTTTGTCTTTTGTTTTGGCATGACACAGCATGTCTTTATAAATTTCACATATTCAATTACTACACAATATATGTTCAGTTTTTATACATCACATATTCAGTTATTATACAATACATATTCAGTTATTGTACAACACATTCAGTTATAATACAATACATATTCAGTTATTGTACCTCATATGTTCAGTTATTATACAATATATATTCAGTTCTTATACAACACATATTCAGTTATTATACAATACATATTCAGTTATTGTACAACACATTCAGTTATTACACAATATATCCAGTTATCATACAATACATATTCAGTTATTGTACAACACATATTCAGTTCTTATACAACACATACTCAGTTATTGTCCATTTGACATTGACACAAATATAATTTAAGTGTATCATGGTTTATTATGTGGTTTTTGACTTATATTCTTTGTTATGAGGAGAGAAAAACAGGATACAAATTTTGAGCTAATGATTATGATCATATTTATGGCAATATTTTGTTCATTTCTTTGCCTTCTTTGTCTTGTAAGCTTATTATGTATAGGCAGGTCATTGAGTCGGTTCTTAAACTCTGATGTTACTAATGGTACCATTTTTCTTAATTGGGTTATTATTCATTATTATTTGGTTCAATATTTCTTCGAGCTTAGCATTGGCTATATCCATCTTAATTCATGGGCATTGCTTTTCTGATTATGGTTTTTCTTACTTCACTAATTGCCACCTCTTTGTCTCTTATTTCTATAAGAGAAAACTTCTATACTTATAATTTTTCTGCAATTGTATTATTTTTCTTCTCAATTCACCCTCGACATCTTTGTGTCAAAATATATCTTTGTCATCATAATTGATTCCTTTTTATTTTTGTCCCTGACATCCTTATGTCAAAAACATATTATCTTCCGTCGCTATAATTCATTTCTTTAATGACAATTAGGGTCCTCATCTGTCTTTGTTGACAATGCTCTTTGTGGTCAATATAGCCAATGACTATGTTGATTTTCTTTCTTGTTGTATTTTCTAATCTGAACATAATTTTCTATAAGTAACCCATTAAAAATTGTTATTTTCCATCATCTCTACTATTCCTGCCTTACATATTTGTTGGCAAAGACTATTTGGTCCTTTCTTTGTATGGCTTTAATTTATTTTTATGGTATCTTCCTACCAACTTGCCATTTGTATTCTGTATCTCATACGTGTGGTCACCCAGCTGTTTTGTTATGACCAGTGGTCCAGTGTACAATAGCTCCATCTTTCCAGACCTTTTCTCAGATGCCTTGGATGCTTTGTGGCTTTTTAAGAGCACCTTTTCTCCAATTTGTGGGAACCATTTCCTGACGAATCTTTTTACCTTGTTCCTCCCTTTTTCAGCCTTTTGCTGTAATCTTCTGAATGCCAATTGACATTTTTCCTTCTCTGACAATTCCCTTTGAGCAGCCATCGTAGTGTCAATGTCAATTGTCAATCTCTTGGGTTTCGTGTTGGTCATCAATTCGATTGGGGCGAACTTGGTCGTGGGGTTCACCAAATGGTTAATCACCTCCTCTATGTACCCGCATTTTTCCGTCCAGGAAGTGTGGTCTCTGTGGCAGAGTAGGCGGAAATATATGCTTATATCCCTCATGGTTCTCTCAGTCGGGTTTCCTAGGGGATAATACGCTGAGGAATAGTACAATTTTATTCCTAATGTTCTTAAGGTGTTCTGGAATAACTTACTCTTATGCATTGTTGCATTGTCCGATAGAATACATTTTATCCTCCCATATTTTGGGATGTAGTCCTTGACGATTTTATCTAGGCAAGTTCTGCTTTTAATGTCCTTAATGGGGTATATTTTAGTGAATTTTGTGAAAACATCAAACATGGCAAAGATGTATCTGTTTCCATCTTTCCCCCTTGGTAGCTCTCCATGTTCGTCAATACACACTAATGCATTTTTCTCGTTCCTCACGATGGATTGTGGAACGACATCGTATCTTACATTAATTGGCTTGGCCTTCTGACATAGGTCGCATGAGGAAATTAACTTCCTGACTTTCTTGCCAAGATGTTTGATGTACAGTACTTCCTCAATTGCAAGCATTGTTCTCTCAGTACCAGAGTGAAGCATTGAGTGGTGGAATGCCAAAATGACCCTGTCTTGTAAGGAATTTGGTACCATCATTTTCCACTTCCTTACATCGCGACCATGTAATTTAAATAGGATGTTCCTAAATTTGCCTATCTTTACTTCCAATTTTGGTACTATGTCTGGAGCCTTGTCGAATAGCCTCTTCAATTCAGGGTCTTCTTGTTGTAGCTTCGCTATGTTTTTGAAGTCTTGTAAGATTTCGTTGCTTTCTTTACTATTTATCTGCATGATTTTAATTTCATGGTGTGGAATGTATATCGTCTCGGGTATGTGACTCTCCGACCTTAACCTTGACAATAAGTCACTAAAGATGTTCTCCTTGCCCGGGATATGTTTGACCTCTATGTCGTGCGATGTTATATCGTGTATGTACCTTGAGATTTTGGAGTTGGTTAGCTTGCATTTTTGAATGAAGGACAGGCTTACGTGATCTGTATATATAATTATTTTATAATGGTATATATATTGCCTGAACTTTTGTAACGCAAAATGGATTGCACCTATTTCTAATTCTGTTATGCAGGCATTGGCTTCTATCTTGTTTAGAAATCTAGAAGCTGTGGCAATCACATGTTTGTTGCCATCTGCATCTTCTTGTGCTAATATTGCTCCATATGAGTGCGCACAGCATCGGTGTATATTAGAAAAGGTGAATTTGGATCCGGTCGTTCCAGGAGAATACTGTGCTTGAAAAGTTCTTTGATATTCTCAAAGGCCACCTGGTGTTCAGCATTCCATTCCCACTTAGTATCTTTTTTCAACAGTGCTCTAAGGGGTACTAATTCCTTAGCGTAGTTGATCACAAATTTTGACTGGTACTGTAAAATGCCCAGAAACCTACTCAACTGTTTCAAGTTACGTGGGGGTGGTATATGCTCTATGGCCTTGACCCTCTCCGGATTAGGTTGTATACCATCAGGTGTAATGATGTGACCTAGAAATTCTGCCTCTATGACGAAAAATTCACCCTTTTCTAAATTTAGGGTCATGTTGCTTTCCTGGAACTTGGACAATACATAATCTATGTGATGTAAGTGTGACTCGGGATTCTTGCTGTATATTAAAAAATCGTCAACATATTGCGTTACAAAAGCCTCGATAGTATCCCCAAAAACTGTGTCTAGAGCCCTCAGTAGTGCACTGCTACTGGTCGATAATCCAAAGGCACATTTTAAAAAATGGTAACCTTTCCTTTGTGCAAGAAACAGGTATATTTCCTGACATCTGGATGAAGAGGAATTTGCCAGAATGATGCTGTCAAGTCAAGACTTGTAAAATATTGACCTCCCTTCAATTTTGATATCAGTTGGTCTACCCCCTCAGGCCTGTAATGATCCGGCAAGGTATGTGCATTTATCTTCCTTGCGTCGATGGTCATCCTCAATTTTCCCTCTTTCTTATGGACCCATACCACTGGATTCACATAACATGAGTCCGACGGCTCTATTATTCCGTCCGCTAACATTTTCTGGATCACTCTGTCAGCTTCCTCCCTGATGGAGTTGGGGATGGGCCTGGATTTATGTGAATAGGGGGTGATATCTTTTACTGTAAAAGTATGTACGTACTTATTACACGTACCTGGCTTTTTATTAAAAACTTTCCTGTTTTTAATCAATATTTTTCTAAGTTGGTTCCTTTCCTCTTCAGAGATGCCATGTGCCCCCCAGACCTTCTCATCGATTAGCTGTGACATCGGTTCTTCTCCATCTGTTGGTAGTGGTTCAGGTTGTTAGTTGTTCGAGGTAACATACTCGTCTTCTGTGCAGATCCAATGGCTGCAAACATTAGTTTCCTCCTCGCTCGTCCAACCTGTTTTCTCCTTACTTACCCTCAGGTCTACCAACCTATTCTTGTGGACATTGATGTTCTCCACAAAGAATTGTTCATCCGGATGGGTCCCTGTCTGGTCTGCTTCCTCCTGGCATGTTTCTTCCTCCAGGAACTTCGCAGTGCATTCTGAGGTTCCTTCCTTAATAATGAATTCATGTAGGTCATAATTAATCACCGACCTCCAAAGATTAAGCAAATCACTGCCAATGATTAGGGTAGCTGTTAGTCTAGGTATTACCAGGGCAATAAAATCAAACTTCCAACTTCCGATTTCTATTACCAGCCTTACCTGGTATTTAACATGTTCCTTTTTCGTGCCAATTGCTGTGCTGCAATACACTCCACACACAGGCAAGAATTCAGGATTTCTCTTAGTTATTAATTCCTGGAATAGCTGTTCGTCACATACTGATGTGCTGGCTCCTGTATCAATCATCGCTGGCAATTCGATACCCCATACCTTCAGCCTAATCATTGGTGGATTGGTTATTTCCTTTCTTTCACTTGCCTGTCTTCTCAAGGTACCTAAATTATATTGGTCAATATTGCCCCTACTGCCACACAGGTCAACTTCCGGGACACAAAGTTGACTTGTACTTAGTTTTCCTGGGCGTTGGAGGTGATTGTTGTTTCTGTATTCTGCGCAGCATCGGTCCTATCCGGCACATTTTCATTCTGTTCCTGTTGTCTTACGTTGTCGGTGTTCCATTGGTTTCTGCCCCTTTGGCGTGAACCCCTATTGTATGACGACCTTTGGCTGTTTAAGTATTCCCTACAGAATCGTATGTGATTCACTTGATGGGTACGGTCTCCTGGTCTCCCCCGATCATATCTATGCGTTCTGTATCTCGATTCACCCCTCGGTATTGTGTCGTGGTACCGCCGTCTTGTGTTCTCCATCCTCTCGCCATGATTATGTGGTTGTGGGAAATGGTGTGCCCCTCTCCCCCTTTCATGGGTGCTCCTAGTATTTCTATCTTCTCCCTCACTCTGGTTGTTCATAGCCGTGCTCCGGTTTAAGATGGGTGAGTTTGGGTGACCGTTCCTATGTCTATGCTCATTAGGCCGACCATTTTGTGTTTCGAAGGCTGTCAGCAATTCTATCATATCTGCAAACCCTACTGGCCTCGCAACAATTAACCCTGTTCTCACTGTGTCTGGGAAATGTCTTGTTATGCTGGTAATTAGTTCTGGTTCCGACAAGTTGGGGTCTAATAGCTTTCCTTTGTTGGCTACTTTCATAAAATAATCGACTAGCGATAACCCTTTGGTTGGATCATATCTACCTGTCGCTAGCTCTACCCTAGTTTGGTTTTGCTTAGCTGGGCCCCAATACCTTGAAAGGAATAAATTTCTGAATGAACTATACGACTCATGACCAGCTAGTGTTAACCTGAGCCATTCTAATGCCTTGTTTTTTAAGCTTTTCTTGACTATCATCATCCTAAGCTCATTTGGTATCCTTTTCGCTTTAAAATACTCTTCCATCTCTTTAACAAAGAGTTTTGGATCGTCTCCCTTCTCCTCGTCAAATGTAGGTGGTGTGATTTCATGTAGTATGCTGTTGGTGTAACATGTGTTATGTGTTGTGTCATTGTTTGGTTGTGAACCTCTTTCTCTGTATGGTGAGTCAACATTTTGTACATTATTCAAATAACTCTCATCTTGTACATTACTTACATCTAAATCATCTTGCCTTTGTAGTGCATTCACAACATCATTTACATTAGCCAAACTTTCTTTCCCTTTTTTCATTTCTTCACAAATTGATTTTAAATCATTCTTTATTTCTAAGTGACTCTGTTTCATATCATTTATAGCATCCTGTTGCGAATGCACCACATCAGTCATCGTCTTAATTTTAGGAATTACAATTTGTTCTACATTTTCATTAATAATGTCTTTCTTTACTACCTCAATCTCTTTCCTTAATTCCTCAGTTATTTCTGCTTTTACATTTGTAATCTTACAGTCTACACTTGTATTACATTTTGTTATTTCCTCTCTACACCTAGCAATTTCTCCTTCTAATACAATCTTATTTTCTCTCATTTCTGATTCTATTTTTCCCATCCTATCTCCTATGATTTCTATCCTAGCTTCTAAGACTTCCTTTGTCTCATTTAAGTTTTTATGTACTAATTTCAAATTATTTTCCATTTCTTTCATATTTTCTTTACACTCCTGTCTTCCTAATTCTATCTTCTGTTCTAAGTTCTGTCTTCCTAATTCCATTTTCTGTACTAAGTTCTGTCTCACTTCCTCCATTTTCTGACCTAAACTTTGTTCTATGTCCTGCTTTAATTCTACCTTATTTTGTTCTATGTCCTGTTTTAATTCTACCTTATTTTGTTCCATTTTCTGACCTATTTCTTTTTTATTATTTTCCAAGTCCTCTCTCACTCCCTCTATTTTCTGACCTAAACTTTGTTCTATGTCCTGTTTTAATTCTGCCCTATTCTGTTCCATTTTCTGACCTAAACTTTGTTCTAGTTTTTCAAACATGATCATTAACCTTTGGTCTTTGCTTATTGCTAGCTGTTCCTCACTTTCTGGTTCTATTTGATAACTAGGCCTATCTGCCCCTTCCCCCACTCCTGTTTCTAGATCTTTTCGCGACATTTTAATTTCTTTATTCAATTCACTTAGAGTTAAAAGTCCCACTACTTTGCCGCTTCTCAGTAACATAAAAATGAAAATAAACTGTATGTGAAAACAAAAATTTTTGATCCTACTTTTTTTTCCGTTGCTTCGTCCAGTTATGTACGTCTCCTGGGCAGTTGGCTTCGCTAGATGATCTCCGGTGTTTTCCCGCGTTGATTATCCGTGCATCGGTGTCCTGATGTATCGTTGATTATCCATTCATTGGCGTTCTGATCTTGATATCAAACGATGGTCTAATGGTGTCTTCTTTCCTTTGGCGCGATGATATGGCGTCACTTGATGTTTATCGTGATTTCAATTCCCGTAATTTGCGTTCCATCCTAAATTTGAGCTCCACGTTGGGTAAGCCATTTTGATGCTGTTTTTAATGAAATTAATGGGCTGAGCTATGAGACTCGTTTTCTATCTACAAGGTCGTGGTAACAGATGGAATGCATATACACTTGGGTCCAACTATAGTCACACATTTTATTTACACCTTCTTGTTCACAATTTATAAATCACATCATATTAAAAAGTCGTATGTTAGTGGAACAACTTCCCTAACGTCGCCAAAATTTAACTAAAGGTCTTTAAATACTTAATGAATTCACTTTTACTGTTTCATGACGCGTACACATAAAAATACGTCCATCTACCTCGGAGGTACCGACGCTAGTGAACTATTTCTTGGCGTCCTTTTGACGCAACACACCGCCTTTTTCATCTTCATCCGCGGCATTCATCCGCGCAAATAGTTCTTTCTCGTTAGGGAAGTGATCCCAATTATCGTCTCCTATTTTTATTATGGAACACAAACAATTCTAATATTTATACACTTTTAACAAACATTTACATGAACGATTTTCTATTGGGGTCTTCTGATATTCTGTCTCAACTGGAACCAACGAATATTACATCTTAAACGGAATGTTTATCTCACACGTTACTAGGTAGCTCAGTTGGAACGGGCGCAAGACTCCGAAGTAATCTGACTGCTGTGAAGGTGGTTTGAATCACCTGCATGTACTAAATTTTTTTTTTTTTTAAACCGTGCAATCCTCACAATTTACAAACTATTATTCTGAAAAATGTTATATTCATTTTTATTGCTTTATTTATGTTTTATGACATTGATGTTTCTTTATTGGTGAACTACAATTATGTAGTTGTTTAAACACACCTATAGGTAGGTGCAATTGAAATAAGGATCATTCATACACATTAGAACACAGAAAGCAAGGGAATTACATTGTCAGTTTAACATGGAAGTTAAACTCAATTTTGCACACAATGACTTATTGTGCTATTAAAAATGCAGACAACCAAAAACGATTTAAATTATGTCCTAAACCCTCAGGGACTTCATAATTAGATTATTGTGAATTCGGCTTCCAAGTTTTTATGAACATAAAAAAAAGAAAATATTTATAATGCTGAGACTCGAACCTGTGTCATTGGGGGTTAAACGCAGAGGACCCGTCACAATCCTATTCAGCTATTTCGAGATTTCCTGAAAGCATGTACCACGTCCAATAGTAGGACTTGTATGCCTGGTGCTATGCCATTGCCACCTCGCAAGTTTGCGTGCTTGATTTAGCCTTTTAACCTCTTGAGCGATGGCCATTTAAAATGTCCGCGAGCCAAGAACTGCTACCCGATATCCAGCGCAGGGCATTTAAAGTGCGTCGTATATACACAGCTGTATTTTATGTAAATATTAATTTATTTTAATGAAACAAAAACTGGTATAAAACTCGTTGATATGTATAAATGTACGTCATCAGCAAAGTTGAGTTGTATGTATAAAACGTTGAAATGGCACAATTTTGTTTCACTGTGGTGAAAAGTCAACTTTGCTCTGTCGAACGCATCTAATATAAGTTCTCGGAAAGATACAGTAAAGAAACACCCATTGTATGTGTGGCTTATGCGTCAGCATACTGTGTAATAAAGCACTACTGTATGCGTGGTCTCTTGAGTCATCAGAATAGAGCATCATTGCGACTTTTGCTTACACGAGTTTCGTAACTTAGTAGAGTCCCTGTCTTTCTTTGTTGAAATACATACATATACTTTCCTGGTTGTAGCTGAAGGGAGAAGTGGTATAAATAGGTGTTTTTGCACCAACTGGATATAACCATATACAATTGTTTGGTAATTTGGAGAGCTCTCTAAACCCACACAGGACAATGACCGACCTTGACTTCCGAGTATAAATAGCTCGCAGCCTAATTGAACAATACCACGTTGGGGGTTGAAAATCCAAAACCCCTGCACCCCTCAGACTTCAAGGAAAACATTATCCTAAAAGGATACCACCAACAGCAAAGAAGTCCCGCCCATCTTGAAAGTGTTTCGTGTGCCGCAAGAAGGGAATTCGCGAATGTGGAGATGTAGGTACCCTTGTGTGCTTATCCCTGTTTTGAGGTAAATCACTGCAGAATGAACATATTAAGGTAAGCCAATAAAGTATATAGACCTTACTAAAATGTTTCATAAAGGGAAAATTAAAATAAGTTGAGTTGGATAAGGGATAAATAAGGGTTAAATGCTTAAACGCACAGGACGTGTATACACGCCCATATCGCTCATCCGTCATTTTAAATGGATGTGATTTCACGTCCATATCCCTCAAGAGGTTAAGACAGTTTTAATCATTTACTGGGCGTTCTAATATTATTACTTAAATGGCAAAAGCTGTTATGCATATTAATTGAGATGCACGAGGCGTAGTTCACGCAAAAATGCAAATAAACTGTTATTTAATAATATGTCCGTCTTGACTGTATGGGTCCATGATGGATGAGGCGTGTCTAAATTTTTCCTAATTTTTGGCACCCAATCCCTTCTCTAAGTACTAGAATCCACCATTTTCTTTTTAGCTGACGTTAGTGTACTCATATGATAGGTCCATTTTTTCCGAGGCGTTTACTGAAATACGAGGTGCATACTCTAATAAAAAGTTTGTAAAATCGGCTGGAAACCGGAATTCGCTCTCAGTAAAGGAGTCGTATGTTTTTGAGGTGTACTTTAGTGAGGAGTACGTTCTATCCCTTAAAGCACTGTTACTCTCAATTTTGCGCATTCCTCTCTTTAAGAACGTCAAGCAATACATTTTAGTAGGCGCAAAACTGGACTAAGGCGCACATGCCGTTAGATGGGTGGCCTACCTTCCAAAAAAATAAGGCGCGGCTGACTCACCTGGTATTGTGCCAGAAATGATGTGGTAGCCTGAATAGCATCTTGTGTTCACCAGTGAGCATCATAGGCACCCATCATGCACACAAAAGACTGTACTTGAGAACCTCACTAGTAATGGTACTGATACTCAATTCTCTGGCTAAAGCTTCTATGGAAACACGCCATTCTCTCACAAATCATGGCACCAGTGCACCCCACATTCTTGTCAGTAACTGTCATGCTGAGATGACCAGAGTATTGCTCATTTGTGACTGACATACATCCACTTTTAACCCTTTGCGGACATAGTCCTAGGAAGAAATTTCCGTAGCCTGGATGGAGCGTTAAATTTGCTGTTAGAGCTAGGGAAATGGGAGCAAAACTTCATGCAAAAGTGGCCTATGTTACTGTACTTACCTACACTGCAGATGATTATCAAACGTAGCTGAGCTAAACGGAGAATTGTGGATATACTGGAACAGTTTGTGCTGCTTGCACTGTTCACTAATATGGAGATTTTTTAATTGTTTTAAGTTTGTAAATACTTTAGACCAAGATAAAGAATTCATGTCGTAAAAAGCATGTACCAATGAAATAGCGTTCGGCCATAAATAGTAATGTATATAAAATGTAAACAGATCACGAACACTGTGTACACATTTACACGTCACACACTTCTCATTATGACAGAACAATTACTTTTTATAATTGACAAGCGTGTGATAGCGCTCGAAACATTCGCTGATACACATGTCCGATTTATTTGCACACGTGTTGCAGTAGAAATACATTTCTTTTCTCGCCCCATTAAGTTTTCAATTGCTGCAGACAATTCAGTCTTTGTGGTTTTTTTTTTTCCTCAAAGTGGTATATAAAATGTGGTGCATTGGTTAGCCTTTCCTCTCTCTCAGCCACACCAGAGTGTGACCTTGGCCTTGGGTTGCTTATGCCTTCCACGAGACTCTCGACAAGTGACCTGTATTTTACATGTGACAAGGGATGGGCGCTTGCCTGGGAATTTTGAATCTTGTACAAAATGCACGAGTTTACTGTTGCTACTTCCAGGCACCAGAAAAATAATTTGCACCACCATTTCAACGATTTTCGCATAAAAGCATAACATCAAGGAAAAACTTTGAGTTGTTCTATCAGTGGACCAGTAATCCTTTAGTTCCGGAAGTGAAACAAGCTCCATGTTCAATATTATCCCCAAAACCCCTTGCATTTCTACTACAGACACATCAGCCCAAGTTTTCCAAATAGAGCATGTGGATAATTGCAACGCGTATCTGTTTCCTTAACAAATTTGAGATATTAGCACATTAGTAAAAAATAAACTAAAGTATTCAATTGACTCAGCATCAAAGGCAAGATTCAGTTTTGGACCTTCATTCTTGGAAAAGGTATATTCTTTGGGTTTCTGGTCAGTTTCGCCTATCAATTTCCATGTATCAGCACACACAACATTCGCAGCACTTGTGTTGCTTTCACTCTCACTTAGGACTCCTGAGCACCGGATAGTTCCACATCATTCTCCTCTTCAAATTCATTGTCCACATCGTCATCACTCACTGCATCCAACTCAGATTGAATCATTAACCTTATTTCTTCCACATCTGCATCACACAACACATCAAACTTTCGTTTTCTAATTCCAAAAGGACCTGATATATACGCGCTCAAAGCCATTGCAAAATACTGTGCATCCCAGACAGAAACATTTCCTCTGTATGTTGAAATAGTTAAAATTATTTCAGAACAGATTGCAGTATAGGCTGGGTAAAGCTTCCACGAATACTGTGATGCCTGTAACATGCTGCCAGAAGCATTACTTCTTGTAACTAAGACGAGAAAACGTGAAGAGCTTTGCTGTTGACATACAACTGTACAGGCATTAGTGTCATGTCGATCATATATCGACATACGACCTCTAAGGGTTAAAGGCATTTGCTCACTCATACACTCTTCCATCAGTAATGCAGTTATCTCCATACCTTTCCAACATCGTTCTATGGATTTGTCAAGGTTTTAAGCCCTCCGACTACAAAAATCATATTGCTGCTCACTGTTCTTCTACGGTGCACACAGCTATGGACATGGGCCTTTTGTTTCAACTGCCTTTTCTATTCAGCTTGTCATTCCATTAGTCGCCATATGTCAGAATGTTCTCAAAGCATGCATCTTCACTTTTCAGGAGTTTCAAATAACTGGTGTGTTACTTGCATTTAGGGAGTACGAATCTAGCAGTGGAGGTGATCAGACATACAGTGAAGGGAGCTCCCGTGGCCGAGGGGAAAAAGGAGTTAGGTGACATTGCAGCTAAAAAGCAGATAAACAAAACTGTTTTAAGCCACGCTTTCATCCGATCTGAAAACTGAACTGAACTAGAACTTACTTTTTCAGTTGATTGTCACGTGATCATGAATGGGCACCTTGTTTATTACGGAAGTGTTTTCCTCCAGCTGAGAACTGGACTGACAACAGAATTCTTCTTATTCATTTGCCACTAAATTTTTAAGTTTTCCGCCAGAAATCAAGGCGTCAAAAATTGCAATGACAATTGGTTTTTCAGTTCAGTTGACCTTGGGTGATCTGAGGTGAGGTTATAGTTATGGTATTGGTTTGTTTACTTTGCATGTTGGACATAATGAGTGCAAAACAAAGTTTTCACATAGTAAAGAGAAAGTAATTATTAATTTTATTCATCAGAACGAATTTATATGTAAATAAGATTTATTCTTTCGGGATAACATTTAATAATTTTTAGTTTGTTTCTGCGCAGAAAAAAGGCGTGCAAAGATTCTGTAATAAATGCAGCACAACAGAGTAGACTTAGTGGGTATAACCTCATCATGTAGGTAGTAATCTAACCACACTTGATTTTTTGGTTAAGATTGTGTATTCGTCATATACTTTAGCTGGGAGGTGTGAAGGTCCCGAGTGTGAATTATTGTCAGTTATGTGTATTACTACAAGTTGTGCAATAAAATGGTACACGTGCGCGATAAACAATGGTGTACTAATGCAAATATACATAAGTGAATTCTGGAAATGATTGAAGTTCGTTTATCTATATCTAGTCGTAGTAATATTAAGATTGGATTTAATTTGTTTCATTTGAAGTACTCTACGAACTTAACCTTCAGGTGCCTCATAACCAAAATCTCATAGGCACCTTCTGACCTACGATTAGCATACATAGGAAGTGCCTCAGAGCATGTTCCACAACTTTGCGCATTATCAGTATTATCTGTGAATTCATCGACCAAAATGAACAACAAGGTATCCAATTCCTACTCACTTTCTTGGCTGCCATGCAGCTTTCCCAACCGCACTTTAACCATTTTACTTATCATGTTTTCAGTTCAGTTTGAAGTGCTCAGTTCAGTTTTCTAGGAAAGCATAACTGAAAACTGAACTGAAAGGATCTTAACTTTTCAGTTTTAGTTCAGTTCAGTTCTCAGATTGGAGGAAAGCAAGGCTTTAGTAAGAGATAGAGGACTGACAAAGAGATTCGGACAAGAGTGAGTGAAATATAATAGTGGAAACAAAGAAATAGATATATTAAAACTGGAAATTCAAAACTTAAAAAGAACAGTGGACAGAATGGAAGACAAAAGCAGAAAATACAATGTAATGATTTCAGGAGTTGAAGAAAGATGTGGAGTGGGAGTGTATTAGGATTTAAGAGATCTTCTAGTGAACGGATTGGAAATACATCTGAGAGACTATGAGATTGGTGATGCATTCAGAATCGTCAAAATACCAGGGTAAATAAATATTCCTGTAAATTTTACAGAGAGACAAACAGCTATAGAAGTACTGAAACAGGCAAAAAAATTGAGATCAACTATTTATATCAACAAGAACTTCACATGTGCACAAAGGGCACAAATGGAGTTTATTGATCAGCAAAGACAAGCAAGAAAAGAAGGTATACATTAAAACTTCAAGCTGTACACAGTTGAGGTAGCAGAGGAAAAACGGGCCAAACGACAGGCAGAGACAGGAACAGCAGTCATTGAACCAAGAAAAAAAAAACACGGAAATGATCACATATCAACAGGAAATGTGTGGAACAGCAGTAAAGAGACGACTACCACAGGAAAGACGACTACTCAGCATTTTACAGCACATGTGGATCCGATAACAAGTGTGTCAAGGTCAAGTGTAAGCAAAATGCAAGTTGGGGGATGTGGAACACGAAAGAAACAGGAGAAAGAGCCAAGGTGGGGGCTGATAACAATGCATAGCTGAAAGGAGGAGAAGAAAAGTATGAACTCAAGAGTAGCTACAGAAAAAGAAATGACAGACAACTAATGGGTCAGTGAGGGTGAAAGGGAGAACTAAGTAGGAGAGAAAGAAAGGAAGGGATATTTTGTAGAGTAACAAAGTTAACAAAATGGTTGGATAATCCATAAATGTGGGAGCAGCGGGATTTTATATACAGTGAAAGTGAGGTTATAGTGAAGTAGGGAAATTGTTTTAGTGAAGATCGAAGTGTACAATGAAAACTGATTGACCCATTCGCATCATTTAATGACCAGGGCGTGCATGCGTCTTTTTGGCATATGAATCATATGACAAGCTCAGCTCACTATGGTGTATTGCTCCATATAATTCTACCTAGTTTAGGTTCCTTCTCATAAATGTCATTTGTGTACATCTGGAATGAAATGCGAACATGTGGTGTTTGTAATTCTGATCAGTATGACGTAACCACCTGTGGTTGAACCAAGGAAAAACAATTTTATCTTAGCATTATTTCACTCGCCTTAGTAGCCATCATGGTGGTGATATGAAACAGAGTCTGAAGAAGATTCTGGTATAGCGATAATAAATCTAGTGCAGAAAGCAGTAAAGAAAATAATTATGAAGTCAATGGTGACACGCCAATCCCTTTGAAGCGTGTTTGCATTACTATGCAGAGAAACCAGTGTATCTGGCATTGGACTGAAACTAACAGTTACCTCATTCTCTACCCTTTTACTGCAAATAGTGGTAAATACTTGTTGAATAAGCATGTGTCACAGATGCGTCTGCACTTTCATGGAATCTTTGTTTCACAAAATATGTGACGAAACGAATGCTTACGCAACAAGGTAGTTGAACAATCCTGGCAGAACGTGTTGAAAGATATGAAAAATGAAATCAGGGCCTATATTGCTTTAGTTATTTTGATGTCTTAAGTGTGGAAATCGCTATTCAATTGTACTGGAGCAAAACCCGATGCCTTGACACCCTAATTTTCCGTTAAACAATGAATAGAGAGAGATTCTAACTGATCTCCCATTTGTGTCACACACAACAGCAGTATTAGGACAACAGTATTGATAAGTTTATACTTTTGGTATTCTGCACCCAAATTTTCAACAACAAAAATAGTGGCTGATTTTAAAGAATTTTTTAAGCACTAAGCCATTACCGCCCTCACACATTGGATGTAAATCTAATTTCTTGGTAAGTTGCCGAGGCATTTAAATATGTGATAGGGTTAATAAAAGTTGCAAGGGTGGAGCTGATCAGAAAAGTTGAGAAAGAGGGAAGTGAATAAGGTTCGGAGATGAAATAAAGCAGGAAATAAAAATTAAAGGGTGGGAGCAGGATGATTAGTGCAAAAGGTAGGAAGCAAACGTTCACAAATGAAACATGTGTAATGTGTATGTAAAGGCTAATTAAACTGAAAGGCTGCCCTAATAGCAAAAGGGCCAGGGCCCAGCTCAGGGATAGCCCAAGGTATGTAAGATTTGGTAGTCAGTAAATCATTGTCATTAAAATTGCATTTAATACTGTTAGTTTGCTGTTACTTTTTGAAGTGCCCTCGTATATTCAGCTAGATGCAAAATAAGGTTCATTTGACTATTTGACATACAAAACTCCTAGGGCATTAATTTTATTTTAGAAATTGAGAATAGAAGATAGGCGGTGCCACGGCCGAGTGGTTAGACCATTTGTCTACCACCCACGCAGCCTGGGTTCAATCCCAGGGATTTGCACATGGTATCTGTGGAGGACGAAGCAGTGTCTGGGCAGGTTTTCTCTGGTTTTTCCCTGCCTTTCATTCCACCAAATGCTTTATAATCACTAGGGCTTGGAAGTTCATGCCCTAAAAAACACTGATATGTGCATGCAAATATCTTCTTAAAAACTTGAAAATATGCCAAGAAATATGCACTATTTAATTAAAACAATTAAAGTCCCTTTGTAGTAGACAAGACGAGTTACTATAAATACTAAATAAAATTACCTTATTCCTTAGAGGTAGAAGCAGAAGAGGTCCTGCTGCTAGTATTAACTGCTAAATTCCACTTCACAACCAACACTTTGAACAAATTTTCAACTGTGAAACATCGTCTGTTATCTTGCTAAACACTTTTGTGACATGAAAAACTTCTCTCCACGTCACAAGATGTTATCAGGGAATACTTAAATCATGTTAGCTGCTTCACAGAGAGAGTTACGTCTCTTGGTGTAACAGATTGTTTTTTTTTCGAGGATGTCTCAAAGATCGCACATCTGTTTATAACCAGAATTTTTTGAAATTACATAATTCACTTCCTCTTTCGCTTTTTGTCCTGGATGTCTCAAAGATCGCACATCTGTTTATAACCAGAATTTTTTGAAATTACATAATTCACTTCCTCTTTCGCTTTTTGTCCTATGCTACCAGGAACGGAACTTAGATCACATATTTTTTTCAAAGACAGTAAATGAATCATGCAGAGGAGATCCTACAGCTTCCAATGCCGTTATGGCTATTGGTAAGAAAGAAAAATGGGCAGATATGAAACTAAGATCCTCTTTTAACCCAGTGCCTGACAGAATATTTTGCACAGTTTCTATTGATGAAGCATCTTTCGAGTCCAATGAATTAAGAACTTCTTTGACTATTTCTATGTGCTCAGCATAATATAAAACTGTATCGACTCATGTTCCCCATCGAGTTAACACTAGTGCAGGAGGAAGTCAGATTATTAGGTGCTGTTGATCTAAACAACTTAACTCTTTTTAGGAGATTTTCCAAAAATTCTCTTTGTACTGGACACAAATCTATCTACCAATGGGAAAGAATCACGTATTGTCTCAGAAATGCGATGAAAAGCGTGTTACCAAACAAGTTATATGAATTAAGTTAGGAAAAGTACCTTACAGCATTTGTTCTGATTTTACCATATAAGGACCTGCATCAGTAACAAATAAAAGTAACCGGTCGTATTTGATTCCACATGGCCATAGTAATTTCAAAGAGTCCATCACAAACTGCGTCACAGCTACATTGTCAGTGGCCGACAATTCGCACATATTAAGGAGATAAGCCGTAGTCTTTTGTTCATTATTTAAAGCACCCACGATTATATTAGTAATAGAACGGCGCTCAGAATCAGGGATTTCATCAACAGACAACCACAGAAACTGATCCGCTAATTCATTTTGTATATTTGACAATATGTTGTTATAACAATGTCCTGCATAAGTCTTATGCAGTGTACTTTCTTCAGGCACATGTTGTCGAGTGTACTTGGCAAGAAAGTTTTTAAATGTCGGATTATTAATTTTGAACAAGGGAATATTAGCAGCTAAAAATGGTTGGCACAAGTCATAGGAAAATTCAGTAAACCTACTTCCTAAACACTCTACTAGCTGATTTTGAACGGGTTCTTTGTTTGCGAGTTTTCTGATTAAATTCTCCTTATGTTTTGCTGTGTTTATATGCTGAACCATTTGAAATCTTTGCTCACTCCCTACATTTTTCTCACATGCTCCACAAAACAGTTCCTTATTATCTGTAGATATTAAATCACCCGAAAACTCTTTCTGTAAATTAATTAATCTAGCACTCAAAGTTGGTTTTATTTTCAGTATTTGAAGAGCTTTTTAACATTTTGTATGCCTAATTTAATTAGGTGGGAACCGGTTCACAACACTGTTACGTTTGAAGGCCACGACACTACTACTGGTGGGCAGGCAAGCGTTGCTAAAATCGTACTGCTCAAAACGTTGACCTGCACTTCATCTTTGTTAATATAAACCTCTCAGATAATGCACTGATTACTCTCTACGCACATACATATAATGAAAGGATGGAAACAGGGGATTCACTGCTTGACAGCATGACTCAGCATTAGTTCTCGCCACCTCGCGAGTTGCATCATGATGTGCAATATCACCAATATGAAAAATATTATCCAGATGGGAAAAAAAAAAAAATAAAAAAATAAAAAACCATAAAAATCATTAAAATATGCAATATAGGGGCTATAATATTGAAACTTTTTGCATTTATCAAAATCAAGAAAATATACAGTTATAAGCACCATAAAATCATGTCCAAATAACTGAAAATTCCATAATTCGTGTACATAATGTTGTTGTTAGCTAATGCCGGATTTCTGACAATGAAGTCATTAATCCTCTTGCTCTCCAATATTTTTCACTGATGGTTGGGGTGCTAGAAGTGGCCGGCCATATTTGAAGGTGGTCTCGCTCTATTTCCTCTTGCAGATCACCTAGAGGACAGAGTGGTGAAGAATATATCCCAATTCTGTTTAAATGTTTTGCCAGACAATCATGTCCTGTAATCAACCTGAAAGTTGTAACTGCTGTTTTTTGAGCGTACTCAGGAATTACTGTTTGAATGTTTGGTACTTCCCATCTTTTATTTTTTGATTTTTCATAGTAATATTTTGCAATAATTTTTTTGAATTCAGAGCTGACTAATCTTTTAGCTGCATAAAATGGTAGATTAACTATAGATTTCTGCACATTGCCGGTACCCTTTTTAGCAAGAAAATCAGCTTTCTCATTACCACTCAGTCCACAGTGAGCTGCTATCCATTGGAAGACTAGGTGTTTTTGAAGTGCTGTAAGATGGGTAAGGATTTTCCAACATTCTATAATTGTTTGGTTTTTGGGTGACAGCTTGGAAGTAATTGCTATAATTACCGCCCTGGAAGCTGAGAGAATAAGTGCTTGATGAAAATGTGAAATTCTATACAAAAGATTTTGTAGGGCCATTCGAATTGCTTCAATTTCTCCATCAGAGTTTGTAGTTCCATAACTTAAAGATTTGTAATAGGAAAAGAGGTGACATGTGACTCCAGCCCCTGCTCCATCTGTCTTTGTTATCAATGATCCATCAGTATAAATATGGAGCCATTCGTGTTCTGGAAATTTAGTATGGACTGTCTCTAATGCCAATAATTTTAGAACACTAGTTGGAGTATCACTTTTCTTAACTACTTCTGTCAGGTGTAAATAATATGCGATGTCTAATGTTTGTGTCAGATTGACTTTAGATATGAAGTTTCCCTTTGAATTAAGAAGGTATACATTCTTCTTGATGTCTTGAATTTTGGAAAGAAAGCTCTCCTGAGTCTTTAGTGTATGTGTAAAATTTCTCTTGTGCCATGTATTGAATGGGAGTCTGATCAACTTTTCGTGTTGAATAAGAGCCGCTTTTTCTATTTCATATTCAATGGGGCATTGGTTGGTTAGTATTTCCATAGCTGCTATTGGTGTGGTTTTGATAGCACCTGTAATTAATCTCAGACTTTGGTTTTGAAAGATTTGAATCTTTTTTGTGTTTGCTGTTACAAGAACTTCGCTGCAGTAAGTAAATAATGGCTTTATATATACATTGTATGTTGTGTTAAAGAGTTGCTCTGGAACATTTCCACCTCATTCCTGTTAGAAGTTTTAACAGTGAAAGGCGCCTCTCTGCTCTTTGTATTACATTTTCTATTTGTTTGGTCCATGTAAGTTTAGTATCAAATGTAACTCCTAAGTACTTTGCTTCCTTTGTTTCTGGTAATTGTTGACCCTCAAAATTTAGTTTTATTTTCAGTGGTTTTTTTCTTAGTGAAAAGATGTGGTAGTTTGATTTTGTAGTATTAACAGTCATTAAGTTTTCTTTGGTCCACTTTTGTAGTTTGTTTAGGGTTTGTTGCATGGATTTTTCTAGTTCTCTACTTTTGTTCTTTGGTTTTGAAGTCCACATTACTAAGTCATCAGCAAATAGTGCACACTTCACACTTGATTCTTGTATTTGTTGTGGCAGATCATTAATAAATATATTAAAAATCATAGTGCTGAGCACTGCGCCTTGTGGTAAGCCACGGTGCACTTGTTTATATTTAGATATATTTATTCCATATCTGGTAGCAATGAAGCATTGTGTTAGGAAATGACATTGCCAAGAAAACATTGGACCTTGTATCCCTATTTGTTTTAGTTTCTTTAGCAGTTTTGTTCTGCATATAGAATCATATGCACTTTGGAAATCAATAAAAACTGATAAATTATCATCTTTTCTATTGAAGGAGTTTTTGATTTCTTGACTGAGAAGTAAGACTTGTTCATGTGTAGAGTGGAACTCTCTGAATCCTAAAGATGTCCCCACCCGGAGATCTGATTGGGGGACAGTTCTAACTCCGGAATGTTTATCTTTGGGACTCATACTCATGTATGTGGCTTTCATGTAACTGTTTTCTTAATGGGCAAGCATTAAGTTCAGAAGAAACTACAGTTCAAAAGTATTGGAAAGCACGAATGCTAATGGCTTCATTGCCAGATGCAAGGCACTAGAAAACAACAAACAACAACAACTCTCTGAATCCAGCTTGACATGGGGAAATTAAATTTTGTGATTCTAGAAACCAATTTAACCTATTTGACACCATTCTTTCCATCACTTTTGCTATTATGCTAGTAAGAGCTATTGGTCTATAATTTTTTATTTCTGATGCTGTTTTATCTTTCTTCAAGAGTGGAACAATTATTTATTGGTTTTTGCCATTTGGCAGGTACAGTGGTGTTCGAGGATAGATTGTAGAGTTTTAGTAGTTGTTGTTTTGCTGTTTTTCCAAGGTTTTTTATGAACTCTGGATGTATGTTATCTGGTCCAGGAGACTTTTTGTTTTTTAGATTATTAATTGCAATGTTCAGTTCTTGTATATTAAAATGTTGATAAAAGATATTGTATTGAGTGTTAGGATCACATTCTCTTTCTTGTTTCAAATCTTTCTTAAATTGTTTACGTTCTTTTTTATTATTTCTTGTTATTTTATGTGAATTAGCATAATATTTATTGAATGTTTCGGCTATGGCTGCATCGTTTGTTAATATTTGATTGTTGTGTATGATAGGTGTGCTGTTGCTTTCTCTCCTGTCCTTCACATTTTTTATGAACTTATGGGCTTTGTTGCCATCTGTCGTATAATCCATTTTTTCTAAGAAATTATTAAAGTGATTCTTTTTAGCGGTATTAATTTCTTTTTTTTGTAAGGCACATTTCTTTCGCCATATTTGTGTATCCCATATGTTTTTTGTTCGTTCAGCTGTATTTCTAGCTATATCCCTTTGCTTTTTCAGTTCTTCTAACTGAAAGGGTTTGAAATTTTTTTTTCTTCCACGAGGAATATGTTTGCAGTTTCTAGGATGACTTTACAGAAATTTTTGTTCATATGATCTGGGTGGTCATGCAGCTGTGGGTTTGTTTGTTCTTTACATTTATGTTCCAGTTCAGTTTTATATTTGTTCCGATCTGCTTTTTTGAAGTTCCAATACAGATTTGTGTGATTTTGACTGTTATTTGTATTATCTAGTCTTATATCAGCAATTACTGCTCTGTGACCAGAACTTGGGTCTTCTATAACTTGTTTCTTAATTTTTGAAACAATATCTGTTGTAGCTAACAAGAGGTCTGGGTTACTGCCTGCTCCAGAGTAATGTATGAAGGTTTTGGGATCTTTATCATAAATCAGTTCAAAGATTGTAGTATTCAAAAATTCTTCCACTATCTGCCCTGTAGAATCCACTTTTTCATAACCCCTTCTTTTGGAATGGGCATTGAAATCCCCAATTATGATTGTTTTATTTAATTGTTCAATAAGTGAGAGATGTGGTTCATTCCTGGGAGGATTGTAAATACTGTATAAATGAAGATGTGTTTTGCTATCCCAAAAATTTAGGTTTATTAATTCAACAAATAATGTAAAAGCATACATTTTTAACCCCTGTGAAAAAACATGCAAATGCATGAACTTCCTAGCCCTAATAATCACCTTTCCGTTCATTGATTTTCCCTTCATTTCATATTGTCCTCTTCCTCACTATTATACCTGGTGCCTGGCTGACCACCCACTTCCAGGTCTTCACTCTGTCCGGGCCATAGGTTCCTCTGCTCCCCAACAGGTGTCTGACCCTAAACATTGGCTTTTAAGTCTTAGGGGTTGGAAGTCCTGCACAAGGGGAGGATAATCAAAGAAGAATAGAATAGAAGATAAAAAGAATAGCCTCTGCAGTTTTATCAGATATAAAAATGTCCAAGCTGAATAGCCGAGGAAGATAAGCAATCGGCAACATAAGGCAGAATAGTGTTCACTTGGTAGTGAACTTTCGGAGTGATTTGTATTAACTGAAGCTGTAAAACTACAGCAGTTACATTTTGGCAATGAAAGTAACTGAATTTGGGAATGTAGGTTTTAACCTACCTTTTAGTACCAAGTGCTGCAGCGGCTGTCAGGCATGAAAGTGGCATAGCCAGTGTGAATGGCTTCGGAAATATGGCCACCTCAGTGCTCAAACCAATTTTATCGGCTTGCAAAACATATTGTAAAGATTTTTTTGTGACAGAGTGCAAACCATCCTTCCAAAGGCAGGTATTTAACAGTATTTCAGTCTTTCATAATCAACAACTCCTCTGCATTTGGTGAATTTTCTGTTAAAAAATAGCAAGTGGTTCTTGCAAGGTTTTTGCAGCAGCGTAGTTGATGAAAAGCTGTTTGAGTATTTTGATCAGTTTGAGGTAAATGCCAATGAGCTTATCAGATAGTGACATAGAGTTTTGTAAAAATGTCATTCCGGGTATGCCACCCCCCGCTTAGCTTCATTAATTATTAATATAGTTTAATAGTGTAGTTTCATATTAGGGAAAGATTAATAACAGCTGTGGGTGAACAGTAGTTTTTATTTAAGCAGAATATTTTGCCCCTCACAGTCCCCCCTCACAGTATGAGGACAAAGTGCTACAGTACACACAAAAAGACTATATTACAAAAAAGAGCTATAAGAATAATTTTAAGATTAAATAGACAGGAATCATGTAGAGAATACTTCAAGAACTGAACATTTTGACATTATATTCATTGTACATAGTTGAGATAATTATGCTATCAAAAAGAACAGAAAACAGCAGTAAAACAATCAGATTCATGAATATAACACTAGGGGTAACACAGATTTTCATGTAAATTCCCATAGACCAGAAATTTACAAAACCAAACCATCAGTAGCTGCATATTTGCTATATAACAAACTACCACAAAATATAAAATAAATAAAATGTATACATAAGTTTGAAGTAAAATTGGAAAAGTATTGCATAAATGGGAGTTTTTACTCAGTAGAATTTCTAAATAGGGCATAAGCCATAGCTGTAAGATTATAAATGTGTTAGTTGGTAGAAACTGTAAAGCTAGTGATACGAGTGTAACACAGAAACTTGACTATGTATATATTAGTATAGATGTATATAAATAACTATCTTTGTAAAAGTTCTTTTTATGTAATTATGTATAACCGTATGTATTCTCACGCTATGAATTACATTGTAATTTCTACAGCTGATAACAATAAGCACGGTAATTATGGTGTGTCAAGACTCTAAAATTATAAATCTTTACTTCAGTTTATTGGTGAGTATCTAGAAAAATGTACCTAAATCATAACTTCTGCACCTCATTCTTTTACAGTGTATAATTTTACTAAATTAAAGAAATGTAGAACAATCATACATGCTGTTTAATTTAAGGACATCATTCTTTCATTTTATATGGCATGTAATATTTGATGTGCGTTTTAATAATCTGAAAGTGTGAAAATAAAATTTTCTTTAAAAACTCTCCACCTTGAATGCTATATTTAGGAGCTATTGAAGGGTTATCCCTACTGTTATTACAGGCAGAGATTGTTGGTTTAAAAACAAGTTCACCACTTTATCCACTGAGTGTAGTTACTTATATGCAGTTTTCTGCAATAACTATTTTCAATATAAAAACCTTATGCCACTTCGTAGCAGTGATGGGTGACAGGCCTCTGGCTCTATGCAGCTGACTTAAGAAACGTGAGCAGATTGGCTCACGGCATTAACAAGGCTAAAGGTTAAAACAATGTAGTACACACACTTTCATTCATAATCTACTTGAATATTTAAAGAATATGACAATTTATGTTTTGCCCTTCTGCAGGTCTGAGGATGAATCAGACTATGAACTAAGTGATCATGAAATAAATAAAATCCTCATAGTGACACAAGCTACTTCTCAACCATCTCGTTATCCTAAGCATGAAGGCTATGATCGAACTGGTGATTGGACCACCAGAGTGAAAATAACACAGGATTTAGAACATGTGATAAGTGATGGGCTCAACTACTACGAAGAAGAGCTCTGGTCAGAGTACAAACAAGTATGTTCTTTATATCATTTACTTTGGAGTTTAGCATAGCATTTGCAGTTAAATTACACATTAAATAGCAAAAATAAAAGTATAATTTGGTGTAATTGTGTTTTACAAGTGTATTTATTTAACCATGACATTCATTCTGTTACATTGTCTGTTAGACTCAGCCGTTAGGGAGCTACAAAACTGTGAACATCATAACACAAGAAGATTTTGAAAAGATGACACCAAGGGTTCCTCGCAAATTGAATCCTGAGGTGCCTCCTCCTCCCCCCCCTTCATTGGCACAATCTATAGGCAATGATGAATTTGAGGGAGAGTTGTCAATGCCACAAACAAGTGAGGTAAGTATGATAATTTACCATCATATTTACTTGTGCGACATATCCCTCTAAATAAGGGGCTAACCCCTGTTTTGTCAGCAAACTAATAGAATTTGAAGGAAAAATATTTTCTACAAAATTCACATTTGCATATTCAATACAGCTGAACCTTGATCAGTAATTTTTTTTAGGTAGTTGGTAAAAAAGAAATATTACATTCATGTGAATTTCTCTACGAGTTCTTCTTCAACCTTTTATTACAGAACTTGTTCTTCTGTCTGCTTCTAGTTCATACAAATAAACCTTCATCACGTATATACATATTTCATTATAGATATGAAGGGAATACATCAAGCTAAAGCATTAGTCAGGTCTCTTCAAAGCCAGTCAATATGTGATGACTTAGAAATTCCATTCACTCTGGATGAGCACAGGGGGAGAAAAGTGTGGAGTATTTGAAAATTCAGACCAGTAGCAAAGGATATCTTGGAAAAGTTTAATGCCACAAAAAAGTTTGATATAAATTGTGTGCTTTAGCAATATCTATAGTTTTTTTTGTATAGTAAGATTTCATGTATCTCATTGTGTCATTATGTCATTCAGGATAAAAAACACTTTACAGGCTATTCCTAGAAAATTCAAGATATATATTTTGTCATACCGATATCTTATACAAGTCATTAGGTCCTCATGAGCCATTTTTGAGAAATTCAGAAATAATCAATTTCTTTCCATTTAAAGGGTAGTTTGGTGTAAGACAATTAATTTTCTTGGTAATCTTTGTGTAACATCATTTTAAGATGTTGAACTTAAACACCTGTATTTAACCAACCTTTAATTTTTGAGTTACACTGTTCACACACGTGCCTTCACAGATGCAAAACAATGTATATGGGAAATTGACAAATCGTATACAAAAACAAATAAAGTAAATATATAAACAAACATATTTGGCCTACATTTTACATGGTGCATAATTTACACGTTTGTTACTTTATTTAAAAAAATTTGCAATTGGCATTTGCTTTTTTTCCCCACATTGAGGAGTACATAACTAGTAGAAGTCTGTATTAGAGCAAGCTGTTCATGAGTCATTTTGAGACTTAAATTACTACAGCCTTCTCATGCATCTCAAATCCTGGTTTAAGATGTGAATGGCATTTGCAGTAGTCAGTAAAATCATGGCACTGAAGTCCTGAAACTATTAAATTTACCGGAACCTACTTTCAAGGTCGCAGTGTAAATAGTCTGACAACAGGCCACCATTTCTGGACCTTCATCATGAACAACTTCGCTTTAGGCCGTGTGGCCTAAAACAATAAACCTAGCAAAGATGGCCTTGGTCTTTCAACTGCTGTTTTGGTATTTCTGGACCTTTTATCTACCAACTGTTTGTTGAAGCCATTCATTCCAAGGTTGTGGAGTATTCAGTCTTGCATCCTATTCTTCTGAGGATGTGTACCAGATTGTGAGCATGCATTTGTGAGGTCTAGGATTGAAACTGCTTTGATGTAATTGCCTGCATGTGTGTCTTTACAGCAAAATCCAAATTTTAACTTGCCATTACATTCTACTATTTCTATACCTTAAAATAGTAAAATGTATGGACAAGTTAAAATTTGTAATTTGTAGGAAAGACACACTTGCAGACAATTACATCAAAGCAAATAGTTTTAATCCTAGACCTCACAAATCCGTGGTTATCAGTAGCCTAGCTCACAGACTGGTAAACATACCTATGGAAGAAAAGGATGCAAGACTGAATACTCCACAACCTTGGAAAGAATGGCTTCAACAAACAATTGGTAGATAAAAAAAATAAGGCTCAGGAGACAGAAACATTTAAAAGAACACACTACAAAGTATTTGGGACGAAAAAAGGTGTACAGGAAGTTGACATACCTGGATGATCCAAAACTTTTATAAAAAATTTCAGCAAGTTTAACATTACTCATACCAGTAAATAAATTCAGTGTTCAGAAACCTCATCAGAAATCCACAAACCTACAAAATGCTCCTGCAAAAGAAGTCCAGGATATACAAAGTTAAGTGTACCGACTGCAGGAAAGGGTACATTGAAAAGACAGAATTTAATAGTGGAACTAAATTAAAACAGCACATTTGGAACATCAAACAGAAACAGGCAAATCTGCAGTAGCAGTACACTTCTGGAAAGATCACCACAACGTAAAGAAAAGAATCCAACTACTAAAACCAGTCCACATAAACTACAAGATAAATACCTGGGAAAATTCTAAAGTAAGAACAAATTAGAAACTAAAAACTTCACTTATCTTAGTAATATTGCAAGTTCTTGGTGCAAAGCTGACTAAAGTTTCGAGTTGACTCCAACTCATTCTCAAAGCTATACAAACAAATTTGTTACCCAACAAATTTGTTTGTACACTTGCAGTCAACTCGAAACTTTAGTCAGCTTTGCACCAAGAACTTGCAATATTACTAAGATAAGTGAAGTTTTTAGTTTCTAATTTGTTCTTACTTTAGAATCTTGTTACCTCACTGTTAATTTGGCCGAGCGGTTAGCGCGCTCGCCTACCACCTAGGCGGCCCGGGTTTGATCTCAGGGACCCGCATGTGGTATTCGTGGTGGACGAAGCGGCGTCAGGGCGGGTTTTCTCCGGGTACTCCGGTTTCCCCCGCCATCTCATTCCACCGGTGCTCCATCTTCATGTATCATCAGTGTCACCGCCTGCGGTGCCGTAGTAGTAAAAGCGGGCGTTAAACACCACAACAACACAACTCACTGTTAATAGCTTCAATTTCCTTAATTAACCTGGGAAAATATTTATATGAAGTTTGAACACAATGAATTTCAACATTCCCTTGGAAGAAAACCTCTACTCATCCTAATTGAATCTCTGCAGATGTCTTCCCCAGAGAAACATCCATATGACCACATCAGTTGACTTCCTGATAATGCCTTAAAGTAGAAGTGAAACACGTTGAGAATAAATTCAAGGTATGTGAAGTATAGTATGTTCTAGTTGACTCAGTGTGTATAATTTGTTGAAATACGGCATTTGCTTCTTAGTAGCCCTGCCCAATGAGAAACAACAAACTTTCCATTTACAATACATTTTGTTGCTCCCTTCCATCACTGTCGGCATAGATAAATGCCCATACAGTTTCATATGAAGTCTGTAATGCTTTGGTTGTTGCAATTTCTTCCTCTTGCTCCTCACTTTGTTACAAACACATGGTGTTTCCCTTGTTGCACACTTCACTAGCATAACCAATGGGTGTGAATTTTACTAATTTAATTCCGCATTCCAGCTGGTACAGGCTATTCTAAAAGTATGGGTAATTACTTGTGAATAACGATCACTTGCTATTACTCCAGCTTGAAAACTATCATCCAAGAATTGAAATTTTTGGACGAGTAATGCGGAAAAACGATACTTTGGTAATGATTAATATGGCTTTTATTTACTAGTTGTAATTTAAACTGGCCAGGACTACATAAGTTCTGGTGTGAATGCTGGAAAACGATAAGTTTTGGGAAGGATAGATTTAGGTTTCACTATAGTAATATTTATTACTTACAAAAACATTTCACATTCATGTCCACACTATTATTCTAGCAGTCACTTAGAAAGGAAATTCCCTGCACGTCAAATGCATAAAGAATGAAGCATAAATTAATAACAGTGCAACATAGGAAACATCAAACTAAACCACTGAGGATTTCATTTTGCATCTTATCAATCACTGCTGTATTCAGCTAGTTGCTATCACTCCAGATATTAGCTGCCTTTCCTCTGTTTTGTTAAATTACCATATTTCACTGTGTAATCATTTTTTCAAGTGAAATAAATGATCTATGACTGGCTGGTTAACTTTCAGTGACTAGTTTACAGCTACGGGATAATGAGTGTGAACTTTTCAAGTTTGGCCATGTTATGCTGTTAGTAGCTGAAAAGGAAAGAGAAGGGAAGCAAAAGTGCTTTATGATGCTGAAACTGCAATGCAAACACCTACTCCAATAAAAAATAGAAAAATGTTGGTGATTTTGCATTTATGGACCTACAAATTATCTTTGCAGAAGCATTTAAATACTGTTGAAATGCTTGTACTTCTTCAGTGGAGTTGATTTCAGATTGCTGACTATGAAATACATAATTTATTATTGTGCAACTCTGTAACACTTTGGTATCGAATTTTAGGAACTTCCAGGTTTTAGGGTCATGAAAAGAGCAACTTCAATAGACTGTAGGTTCCAGTTGCACTTCATTTTGCGCCAATCTTACAAGTTTTTCACTTATTGAAAGCTCCCTTTCTGCAGATTGGCTACCATTCTGTTTCATGAATGCAAGTTTTTCACTTATTGAAAACTCCCTTTCTGCAGATTGGCTACCATTCTGTTTCATGAATGCAAGTTTTTCACTTATTGAAAACTCCCTTTCTGCAGATTGGCTACCATTGTTTCATGAATACAATCACTCTTAGTTAAAACCTGCATATGATATCTATATTTTGCCATACTGCTGTTCCACAAAATAAGCACTTTTTAGAATAAATGTTCATACTGCTGTTCCACAAAATAAGCACTTGTTAGAATAAATATTGAAACAAACAGCTGTACACAACTGAAGAATAAGATATTGACTTGGCACATACTAATCACATGTATAACAATTCATATCCCTTACTGCTCCATTTGCTTACCACTCTCCTAATTCCCTTGCTTTAGGTGCTTGAACCAATCAGACTCAAGGAGCTAGCCACCATCTTGACACATTGATGGCAATGATGTGACACATCAATGATTTCAGGAAGAGGAACAGTGCCTCAGCTCCAACCATAGGAATACACTGCATACCTACCCTCTCCCGTAAATCTAACAGAACTAACGGTATTCTAGGTGGCAGTGGTGGCATGTTATATTTCAGTATTTCTCAATAGTGAACACCTAGAACATTAATGCAATGATTATGCAGTGCAATGCTTAAGTTCCTAATTGCTTGTTCATACATTAAGGCATGACCCTTATGCGATGGCAGTGATTATGCAATAAAATAGGACGATAATATTTCCTGTGTGTTAAGTGTCTCAGCATAAAGCTAGTAAATTACTGACCTAAATCAATCTGCAGATGATGGAAAATCATTTGCAAATTCTCAACATCTTTCATAACAAATGGCTGCAAAAGAAATGGGTATGAGAGGAAAACATTTTGCAAAGTTGTAAACTCAAAAACGGTGGTCAGGGAGGTTATGAACGAAGTACGAGAGAGGTTAGGAAACTGCTGACAAAAACCTAGTTGATAAAATTTCATTTTAGTATAGCAGGTTAAAAGTCCTCAACTTCAACTCATGCTAAAATGTATGTTGCCGAGATCACTCAGTTAAGGAGAAATTAAATGGCATACAAGATTAAAACAGTCTTGTTGAAATAAGAAGAGTCACACTAATTTTTACAATTTCTTCACTCACTTGTTTATTAAAAACTTACGAAAATTCAGTCAACAAAACATTAAAAGAAATTACAACAATACCGAAGGAGAAGAAATTCACCCTTAAGTCTTCTAACCCTACAATTCCCAGACTATACTGTTTACCTAAAATACATAAAAAAGACAACAGCATGAGACCCATCATCAATGGAATCAACTCGCCCACTTACCACATAGCAAAATGGCTGGTAAACAAATTGAAATCTTTCGACACATTTGAAAGTTTAGGAATCAAAAATTCTCTGGAAGTGGTCAATAGGATCCAAGACTTTAATATGTTAAAAAACCACATAATGGTCTCCTTCGACGTCCAAGCTTTATTTACAAGCATTCCAATAGAGAAAATCCCTGCACTTATAAAGAAATGGCTAACTCCGTTAACTTCAAGCACAGCAGAATTAGAAGACCTCATCAACTTGACTGAAATTTGCATCCAACAAAACTTTTTCACTTTCAACAATAAGTTCTACAAACAAACACAAGGCTTAGCCATGGGAAGCCCACTGTCACCTATCCTTGCAGAGTTATACATGAGTCATTTAGAAATACATTTGGTCAATACATTTCCCCACATCTTCAAATTCTGGATCAGATACGTAGATGATGTCTTTGCTATCATACCCGAGAAATTCAAAGAAGATGCCCCAAAATTGCTTAACCTACAGGATGTTCATATAAAATTCACTATGGAAACCGAAGAAAATAACATATTACCCTTTTTAGACCTCAAAATTATCAGAGACCAGGATCAATTCACATTTGGAATCCACCGAAAACCTTCTCATGTGGACAATTACATAAAGAAGAATGTGTGCAATCCAATTGCACACCAGTTGGCAGTTTTCAAAAGTATGATCCATAGATTACTCCATGTCCCTCTAAGCAGAGAGGAATTTTCAAAAGAACGCCAACACATACTGGACATAGCAGCATCCAATGGTTTCAATCCGGCAATGATAAATAAAATGCTAAAACATGGCACTAAACTGAAAGAAATAGCCCAAACAACTACCCTGCAGACAATCAAGGACACAAAATGGAAATACAAAAGGTTCACTTTTCATCCATGGGCTTTTAAAAAATTTGATAAAATTTTCAATAAGGTGGACATCAGATTAGCTCCCCAAAACAGATACAGCCTAAACAATTTACTAAACAAACCTCTCAGGAATACAATCCCAGACACACAAAAATCAGGAATTTACCAAATTAATTGTGAAGATTGTAATAAATTCTACATAGGCAAAACTAAGAGAAAATTAATCACTAGATTAAAGGAACATCAGAGAAACATTAAATTTAAACAAACAGACAAATCTGCTGTATCACACCATTTTTGGTCAGAAAACCACAACATCGGTCAAGCCATAAATTTGTTAAAACCAGTTTCTTCACCACTAGAACTCTCCATCTGGGAAAAAATATACATCACCAAAAACGCAGACTACATTATAAATTTTGACATCCCGCCAACAAACCATCTGATGGAGCTTTGCCTCTCTACCGATAGACGGCAGCAAGATGCAACCCTAGTAGATGTAGGATCCAACTTCAAACCTCAGTCACCATCTGCAGAAGATGAGAGAGACATCTCTCGAAAACGTTCCAGTTTTTAATAAACAAGTGAGTGAAGTAATTGTAAAAATTAGTGTGACTCTTCTTATTTCAACATGAATGAAACTTCACTGTCAACATTGCTTCTATGTCAAATATTTAAAACAGTCTTATCTGTTTTATTTGTGCAACATATTGTGTGATGTGGAAGTGCTTAGCATAAGATTTGACGCTGTTCTGCCTCTACTGTGAGACCCATAATTTGCAACATTGATGGAATTTCCAATGTTAGTGTATCCTCTAAGACTAAGAATTTCTCTAGCATTTACATCAAAAGAAAAATGGTACAACTTAAGTTACCAGAGGAATTGAATTTAAAGTGGGAATCGACTAGTCGTCAGAAAGCTTTCACTAGCCACTTTTATGGGCAGAAATATGATTTTGTATGCCATTGTCTCATTGCATCAGTTTCTAACAACTGCTTCAAACATCAATACACCTAGTGGCAGAAGTCTGAACAATTTCACATACAAGCTGTCATCTTCAGGAATTTTAAAATTCATCACATGTTCATGCGCAATGAAGAGCATCTCTCACATAGGTAATTCTATCACATTCCTTATGGTTTTCAACTGTTGAAGCTGCAGAGGGTGATTTAGATTGTCAGGCATAAAGAAATCATAGTTTGATGCACTAAAATGGAAGTTAATGTTGTGGCTAAGATTAGTTTTCCTTACTTCAATGAATATTAACTCTTAATATGTTGCATCATCAAACATGTCACCCCCAAGTGAGACAAAGGTACACATTTAAGGTGAGGCATCTGTGAAAATAACTAAAATCCACAATTTTTGGCATGATGGTGTGAAAATTTCTATGCATGTGTGCCAAAGCATATCTAGTAGTCCTATGCACGTTTTTATGAAAGGTAGTTTATGCACAAAAAAAAATTTTTATGGCAATTTTTATGTATAACAAGTGCTTTATATAAATTATTTGTTTTAAATAAAATAAACTCTGACTATATGTTTCTTTTGATTGTCTACAAAACCTGGTATTTTTATCTACCTAAGTCACAGTTTTGAAGAAAAAAATTGAGTACACCAATGGCCATTTTTTTTCTTCAAACTATTGCTTTTTAAAATCAAAATTCAATAACAATTAAACTACTCTATCTAGAGCAGGTATGGGCAAGCCACATGTCACTCTAGAAGGGAGGGTTATGAAGGATTGATGTGACATAATGTAACAATAATCCTTCAGAGGAGTGACGTAATATAATTTTCAAAATTTGGTAATACCTATTTATTAAAATGCAAGATATTGTAAGAGGAAGTAGTCTCATAAACAATATTTTCAAACATGAACAGCCAGAATTCTCAGAGGGGGCGTTCTGAAGGTAGGGGAGAATGGGGGAATGGCGGTAGGTTAAGCAATAATGCTCATATCGCTGTTTAAAATTACCCCATACAAAGCTTCACACTCTCAAACCCAAACCATGTATGTGTACTTCAATATGTTAACTTGTAAAACAATTCTGAAAACAACTTAAGGTAAAAATATATAACAATCAGACTAGCTACATGTACCGGCGCTCCCCGGTCTATGGGGTAATGCCAGTAGCCTTGGTTCCATGTATTTTAAATGGGTAAAACACATTTTACTAGTTTTTCTGAGAAACATAAACTTACTGGCATTTTTGAAGGAGGTTAGAGTCTATAATTCTTTTTCGTACACAAAAGTTGCAAAACAAGTTTAATTTTTAGAAATTAGTTAAAACAATAGACGATTGAAAATTATTTTAATCTTGAGAAATTATGAATATTTCTAAGTCTTATCAGTCCTACTGGTTGAATGACATTAATACAACTTATTCATTTAATAAACATATAATAAAGTGTAGACACATCCTTAAAAAGTATCAAAAAGCAATAAAAGTCATTTAGTAAGGCACCTATCACACTGAAAACCTTGAGCAGATTCAGCAGCACTACATAGAGAATGAATCCATGTTCTGCAGCTGGTACATCGAAACCATTCCTCCCCATCCTGACCAAATTCTCCACAGATGAAACAAATGTTTTCATTTTCCATACCTGGCAAATCGGCCATCTCATCATCATCACACAATCGATTTTCTTCAATAGAATCTTCATCAGAGTCAGAGGACATTTCTTTTTTGTCTACGTGCGGACATTGCTTTCTTCTTTTTAACACCCCCTTTCTTCATCCTTCTTATCGGCAGCCAGTTGAAGTTCAGCTTTTCTAGGTGTGGAGGTTAGAATTTCTGACTTTAGCTTCTCTCTTTGTTTTCTAGGCTTTGTCTTTGTGCCACTGGTAGAAGGAAGCGGTATCAGGTCTTCAAAAGTCACTGAGTTATTGGGATCTTGAGGTTCTTTTGATCCTCCACCTTCTTGGTTTGGTTCTTCATTGGACTTCGTAGTTGGTGAATCCGAGGGTTCAACCCCAATGTCATCATTCTCAATGACTGGAATAGAAAATTAAAATAAGCCGTGTTTTTAATTCCGCTAAAAGTAAGCATTTAAGTACATGTGGGGGAGCACCGGTAGCCTACTGCCATTACCCCATTGTTACCTACCGGGGCTCCCCGTTTTGCGTGGTTCGAAAAAATCGTCCTTAAAGGTTAGGAATAATTATACAAAATACTTGTGTAATACAGTAAATTAAACCTTATAAAACACACTATTCAGGGAATATGATGTAGTAAAAAACATGCGAAAGTAAAGAGTACTTACAGTGGCTAGAAAACCGATGAAAATTATAGCAGAAGCACATTAAAACATTCCCCAAGCATAACTGCACAGCAGATGATTCGGTAATGGCGTCGCCTGAGAACTTAGTTTACCATACCAATGCAAAGAGTGCAGCACCACCTAGACCTCCTCCAGATGGAAATAGAAGCTAAAAATCAACCTACCGGGGCTACCTTCCTACCGGCGCTACCCCTTGCTCCCCTATCTTTTTTCCTAAGTAATTAATTTTAACGAGAGTGGCATGTTCTCATAAATAAAATGTCAAGAGTCTGTGTGGTCCAGAAGGGAATTAGGGGAGTGACCAGATGTACATATGTGAAAAGACGTCTGTGCAAATGGGCAGTGCAGAAATTGGGGATATCAGGGATTAAAGTTTCATCAGTGAAACACCAGTTGCAAGGGACGAGAAATCCTATAGTCATGGCGATTGTTGTCCAAAAGCAATTAGTATGACAATGAAAATAAAAGTACAATGCACAAGATAGATGCACTTATTGGACATCCAAAGGTCCCCCGTGACCTTCATTACTACCTAAGAAATCAACCTAACCTGTTTCCCCTCATCCCTATATCGACTATCAGTATGTGTGGCTGGCGCTAAGCACAACTTCCAGACCGAGCATCCAAGGACAAAGATGCCGCCTGCTGCTGCCACACAAATGGCACCCAACATGGGGCCCAGATGTAACTGACACCAGAAGGATGACGACACTGAGACACCTCAGTAACCTGCACCCACTGGGCCCAGATGCAATCAGTGCCAGAAGAAATGACACCGAGATGCCTCTGCAAGCGACACTCACCTGAGGAGGGAAGAGTTTACCTTGGAGAGGACACCACAGTGGTGCTCACAGAATGCCTAGACTTTAGGAGGCCAACGACCATTTGATGCTACACTGACGGTACTAATGCTGCAGGATACCAGCCCAGTGTGTGGGACTCCTGAACAACTCCACAGCTATACCACGGAGGACGATGCAGCTCTTCAGGTAGAAATAACCACCCGGGAAATACAAGTAAAATGGTTCAAATATTTTATGTGAATAGGTTTAATGTACTTAAGAAGTAGAAAAGTTATTGGGTAATTCAAAATGGAAGTATGTGATAGACCAGAGACAGGTAATAGCACCACAGAATTAGAAAACATGAGCTCAGGGGAGAATGAAATCATAGTGCAGGAGCCCGAGAATAGAGAATTTGATGGGGGAGGTAACCAGAATAGCGAAATAGAAAAACCCAGGGTATATAATGAAGTTGAAAACACTAGAGTAACTGAAAGGTTAGTGAGATTAATTTCATAGCAGCAATGGAACAAAAGCATAATGAGAAAATACAGGAAAGTACTCAAAAGCATGAGCAAATGCAGGAACGTATAAAAGCAGAAATCCAAATTGTACTGGCTAGGCAGGAAGAACTTAGAGTAGGGCGAGAAAATATTAGAGGGGAAATAGAATTAGAAACGAAGCTGCTGCTGAGCGCAGTAAGGGAACAGGTAAATACTGGATTAGGAAATCTAGAACAAAGACAAAAGGATTGTGAAGTTCAGCTAACATCCAAGATGCATGCAGTTCAAAATACCACAAATTAAAAGCAGGAGGAGTTGGAAAATAGAGTACATGGCAAATTGAAGACTGTACATGAGGAAATACGCAAAATAAGAACTATACAGAGGACATTAATAATCTGAAAACTATCACATTATCTATCAGTGGATCTCAGGTGCTTACAGAGGCTAAATTAGCGGAGTTATCAGAAAACACCTATAAAGAAATCAAAGAAATAAGGGTAGCCTTGAGTAGGTTGGAAGCAGAAAACCGTAGAACATTTAGTTTAATCACGCAAGATAATGGTAGAAGCCAATGTGAATCGTTCGGAGGCCAGTCTCCCCACACAGAAGCACTGGTTTCGACTAATGCAATTTTTCAAAATGTTCCTGTTGGTCAAACTACCCCAGGTTCGGTAGATGTGCAATATGCTACTTATACAAATCATCTGATTAGAGAGTTAAGTTCCCCCATCTCTCACAAAGAGTCATGACAATTCTAGACAGTTTCTATGGGAATTAGATGAATATTTAAACATAAAATGAATTCTGAACCAGGTAAAAATGATTATGGTTAGAAAAGGGTTAAAGGGGCATGCTCTTAATTGGTTAAGGTTGCCACTTGGTGAAGACACTGATTATTAGACATTCAAGCGTGCATTTATGGCTAGATATTGGGGAATAGCACAACAAAACAAAGTACGCTTAGAACTCAGCAGTGGCAGATATGACATGGTGTGAAGTATGGTGGATTACTTTTTACAGTTGGCTCAGCGAAGTAAATTAATTCAACCACCAATTTCTGAACACTAGCTGATTAGCTTAGTTACCGGACATTTCCCCGAAGATATACACAATCATTTGATAATGGCGAAATCAGGCATGTTAGCACAATTTATAGAATTGATCTCCGCTTATGAGAGCAATATTCATGACCATGGGTGAAGATTTCAGGAATTTTCACCAGGTAGAAATAAATATGTGTGCATACAACGGGAACCGTAATTTTGAAGATGAGCATCTTCAAATAGGACTGAGGGCAGGTAGCCCAAGATCTTCAAACCATTGGCAGGACCAGGTTTGAAATCGGTATCAAAATGATATGCCTAGATTTGAAGGAAATGGAAATTTTGGGATGAACAGGAAAATTAGACATAAAGGGGAAGATAGCGATAGCACTAACCCACCTAGACAAAATGTGCCTGTGAATATTATGCAGTGTGAGAGACCAGGTTCCAGAGGCAGAGGATTATGGCTCAGAGAATATGACTGAGAACATTACTTCGTAGGGCAGTGGTTTCAAAGGGGTCCAAGAAATTGTAAAGTAATCAAGAGGGGTGTGACTCACCTAATAAGGAAGGTTGAGATGACTGCTCATTAGAAATTCAAAGTGGCAGCCAGAATCATTTACAAGTATCCCCATAGGACCTGCACTATCAGGAACCTGGACCCTCGAGAAACCAAGTTTCGGCCTTTACAAGGTCTGAGTAAAGGTTCCTGAACTGTACCTACAAATCATACCAGGGCCACTCATGTTTGTGGTGGGAAGACAACAAAGTGTAATGCTAAATAATGCCAACGCATGAAGGAGGCAGTGAAAATGAAAAATTCAACATAACAGAATCGCCTCTCATAAAATTGATGGTAATGAACAGGTCTATGGAAGCCATGATTGGCTTGGGAGCTAACACACCAGTCGGTAGTGAGAATTACCGTTGTTTGGTATATAATAAAGGTCATGTCACTGCCGGTAAAGATTATATTTTGTAGTTTGGCCGTTGGAAGGAAGAAGGAATGGGTTAAATTTCAGGTTATGCTCGGTATCGAAGTTGGCAACAAAAGATTTTGTTTTCCTTGTTATTCCACGTCTGGCACATGATTTAATTTTGGGGATGGGCATTTTAGATTTGTAGAATACAATTGTAAATTTTGAAACTACAAGGCTTGCAGTACAGTTGGAGAATAGAGAGAAAATAGAAGCACCCTTTAGTAATGGAGCAAACCAAGGACCAGTAGTTCGACCACAGCCAGACTTCACAGCCAGACTTACCATTGCAGGATGAGCATTTTATCATAGAAAATTTGAGATTAGGTGTAAATTGTCATTTCAGAATTAAGAAGTGTCCCAGAAAATGAAAATAGTATATTTGAATATGGATATGACGAAGACGAATTAGCATACAAATCTGAGGTAAAGAAATGGCCGGTAAACAAAATGAAATGAATACCAATAATCAGCGGGTCAGTGAGACTAGGACGACCGTAACAGAGGAAAATGACACATTTACCACTCCAAGCTATCAAGAGGGGAACGGTCCAGATGACCGAAAGAATGTTGAACTAAAACAGGTTTTGCAACAAAAGGCGGGCCATGCTAATGTGTTGTCAAAGGAGCAGTTAAAGAGCCTACTGCAGGTACTTCTGAAAAACCAATGGGTGGTCTTAGACAAACTAGGGCTGTGTAAAGTTTAGACCTACGATTTGAAAGTTTGGGGTATTCGTTTACTCTCCCAAATGTAGGTACATAACCAAACACAATAGGAGACAAGCAGATGAAGTAATTTATAAAATGTACAAACAGGGAATTATAGTTATTATTTATTTATGCCAACAAACTTACTGTTGGTGTTTTTAAACACACAAGCTGTCCCAGCTGTGGCAGTGAATTTTTAAGTTCCAGTTCTACCTCTCAGGGAATTATTGAATTGAGCGATTCTCCATACTCAAATGCTCTGTTGGGTGTATAGGAAACCGGACAAACTGCATGACCATAGACGCGAGGAAGTTAAATTCATGCATAGTGTCTGACAATTTCAGATCTGAAGGAATAGAAAGGTTAATATCTGGAGTAAATAAAGGTAAATATATTTCTACTATGAACCTAGTGTCCGCTTTTTGGAAATACCATAAGTGTTTGCTAAAACCATACGTTAATGGGTCAGGGAGAAACCATCACAAAACCTGTTGACAGTGTAATATAGTGTCAATCACCCTTGTTCAAATTCTGAATTAATACTAAGATAGCCTTGAAATAAATTATCACACCGCACTAGTGTACTGGATAATTTTAAGTTGAGAAATGTAGTTTAACAAGTAAACTTTTGAGTTAAAATGTGAGAATGCCAGTCAGTAATAGGGATTAACACCCACAATCGAACCTGGATAGTAAGCATAACTGCAGTGCACATTTCAAGCAGTGTGACTATGTAACAAAATTCAATTGTAATATATTAGGTAACTATAGAGTGAAATACTGTAAAATGATTGTAAAAGGTATAAAGTTCAGAGACACAGGATAAATAAAGTGAGTAAAAAGAATATTAGAACTTGCCACATGGTGCTTAAAAGTGAAAGTGATGTTTTCGTTTAGTGCAGATGAAGTGAATAGGTAACACTCAGCTTATATGACCAACGCTTACAGAGACTGTTAAAGACGGTGAGGACTAAAGTGGATAACAGAAACTCAGAGGTAAGAGTAATGAAAAGTCTATACTAGTGATTCATGTAAGGTGTTAGTTTATAACAAGTAATTGTATTCTTTTAATTTAAAAGGTGAGTTAATTAATATCACTGAACAACACTTACAAAATATTTTTCCGAGACGCGTTTCGAAGGTTAACTTTCCTCCATTATCAACCGGACAATAACTGGGTTTCCATGGTGTTTCATGGTGCGGATGGTGATGCTTCTTCTGATGCTTCTTCTGGTAACGGTTCAATGAACTTACTGAAAATGTCACTCTGAGGAATGTCGAAATTAAATACTCTGTTTCTATGTTTTAAAATAAAGATTTGTTCCCATGTGGACAGTTCTTGTTTTCCGGTTATGTGTTTGAGAAGTTTCAGTTCTAACTTTGTCATGATTTTTTGTCCAAAAGTGAAATGCAACTGCTGATTTTTCTAATTGTTTACTCTTAATGTTTCTAACGTGTTCCTTGGATCTGATTTCTAAATTTCTTTTGGTTTTTCCTATGTATATTTCATTACAATCACTGCATTCAATTTGGTATATGCCAGATTTTTTGTTAGGTGGAATAGCATCTTTGATGTTTGAAAGTAGTAGGTTTTTTATGGAGTAATGGTTTACTGGTGCTAGCTGAATGTTGTATTCCTTGAACACTTTTTTAAATTTATCAAAGGCCCATGGATGATATGTGAATTTTTTGAATATCATTTTTGTTTTTGCTGCTGTGAGAGTTGTAGTTTCTTTTAATAATTTTTTCTTTTCTGCTCGTTTTACCTTTTTATCTACTAATTCTTTGGGGAAGCCGTTTTTTTGTGCTATTTCAATTATTTTGTAATATTCTGTTTTATATTCTTCTGCTGAAAGAGGGATGTTCACCAATCTATGTGTTAAACTATTGAAAATTGCTTGTTTGTGGCTTCTTGGATTGTAACTATTAGCTTTTATGTAGTTGTCTGTCTGCGTTGGTTTTCTGTGAATACCAAAATTTATTCTATCCTTGGTTTTGATTAATTTTAGATCTAAAAATGGTAATTTATTATCTTTTTCTACTTCCACTGTGAAATTTATACTGTCACCGCGCCCGCCGTATCTAATTGCCGACAACCGCAGTGTCACCCATCGCATTATTGTCGGCACTACCGCAAAGGAGCCGAAGGAAAGAGACAGAGAATGGCCGCATTGTTGGGCGCTTGCCGAAAGAGAGAAAGTGATAGAGGCCTCTAGAAATGTCTGCTTTGTATTTCACCGCAAAATAAGTGAACGTTCCTGAAGCTTCCAGAATAGTGCCTGGGAGATATAAATAGCGGTAAAGTGTGAGAAGAGTCAGTCAGACGTATGTGAAGGTTGAGTAGTCGTGCCGACGGAAAGAAGAGACGTATGCGAAGCGTCGAGGAGTCACACCAGGGAGAAGGGACAGTTCTTTGTGTTACGAATTCGGAGCCGTGCTGTTGGAGAATCGGAAAAGACTTTCTTGTTGTTGCAACGAGTGTACAAGTTACTGTTTACGGAAATAAAAGTGTTTCTTTATCTCGACTACATCTGTCTACTTTACTTCACACCCAAACCAAAAAGTTACAATACTTTTGTCCTGTATATTCAGAAGTTTTAATGCATCACTGATGTGTCTTTTTGGAACTATTGCAAATATGTCATATACGTATCGCTGCCAGAATTTGAACATCCACGGGAAACCTTTTGTGATCCTTATTTCCAATGAACTCATGTAAATATCTGCTAAGAATGGCGAGAGAGGGTTGCCCATTGCTAAACCTGAAGTTTGACGGAAATACTTTGTTTGGAACTGGAAGAAATTTTGTTCTGTGCATAATTTGGTGAGTTCTATGTATTCTGCAATTTCTGACAATGACATTCCAAGTGATTTGAGCCAATTTTTGATCAGTGATGGGAGTTTTTCTATTGGTATACTGGAAAATAGTGACTTTACGTCAAAGGAGACAAGGGTGTCCTCTTCTGTTACCTCTTCTGTTAATTTGAAGTCTTTGATGTGTTCTATTAGTTCATAACTGTTTCTTATGCTTAAACTTTCGAATTTAGGAAATGAATTAAATTTATTAGATAGCCATTTTGCCAGTTTGTAAGTTGGTGAATCTATGCTGCTAATTATGGGTCTCATGGTGATGTCTGGCTTGTGTATTTTGGGTAAACCATAGTCTAGGCACGGTTGGATTATTTGGTTTAATTGCATATTTGCATGGAAACTCAGTTATTGTCCGGTTGATAATGGAGGAAAGTTAACCTTCGAAACGTGTCCCGGAAAAATATTTTGTAAGTGTTGTTCAGTGTTATTAATTAACTCACCTTTTAAATTAAATTAATTACAACACTGTTTTCAAACTTCTATGAAAGGAAGATAATTGTATTCTTTCTTATGTTTTCCTCTTATGCTTAGCTTAGTAGGACTTTCACTGTCATATAAAATTCACCTTGTAAATTTGACATCAGTGAAGGGGCATTTTGTAACAGGAAGTTCTCTCATAAACAATATTTTCAGACATGAACAGGCAGGATTCTTGGAGGGAGTGTTCTGAAGGTATGTTTCTCCCTTTTGTTAATTTTAACGAGGGTGGAATGTTTTCAAAAATAAAAGGTCAGGAGTGTGTTACAGAAAGGGAGATTGAGAAAAGCAGAAGGGAATTTGGGGACTTGAGCTGTATGACTTGGACAGACCAGGCATACATATGTGATTAGACGTCTGCGCAAATAGCCAGTGTGGAAGTTAGGGATATCAAGGATTAAAGTTGCATCGGAGAAATACTGGTTGCAAGGGAGAAGAAATCCTTTACAGTCGCGGCGATTGTTCTCTGAGAATTCTGGCACACTTTAGGCAATTATTATGACGGAAAATAAAGTAGAAGTATAGTGCAGAAGATAGTATTATCTTCCTTCTTGGACAACCGAAGGTTGGTTCGAGATTGCAATGCCATTCTGGCAGATTGTCACAGTAGCTCAATGGTTAGAGCAGCTGTCTGGTAAGCGGAAGGTCTGTGGTTCAAGTCCCAGCTGTGGCATTGAATTTTTAAGTTCCAGTTCTACCTCTCAAACATTGCCCACACATGGCTTGTGTGTTTAAAAAACACCAACAGTAAGTTTGTTGGCATAAATAAATAATAATTATCAACTTAACCAGTTTCCCCACTTCCCTATATCGACCATCAGTATGTGTGGTTGGCAGTAAGCATGACTCGCTGACCAAGCAACTGAGGACGAAGTCATCGCCTGCCACAATATGCATTAAATGGCACAATAAAATCACATGCTTTATTAACGCTTTGGCTGCCAAGATCCGATTAGATCTGATGCCAATTGCCTTTGAATAATGCAATGATTCGATCCAATCCGATCCTCCGAGGTTGGATTTTTGCATTCAAATAATTTACAGATTATGCAACAGATGGCATATGTGTCCACCTCTATCTAATCTATGATAGTAAACTGTGTGTTGGTATCATTGTTAATGTCTGCATTTCCTGAACAATTAACATTATATTACTATATACGGATCATGTACACAACATTAATAATGAGAAATTAATTTTTCTTTCTGAGGTGGTCATGCGTTGGGCATTTTAGTGTGCTAGAAGAAGAGAGCGGTAAACATGTGTTGTAGTTTGTTGTGTGCATGGCTTAATTATTTATTCTATATACAGTGATTTCTTGTGGCATTTGCTTAATGACCATTATAGAATGGTATACTGGAATAAGAAATCTTTGACAGAAAACGAAATTGCTACAGCATTGCTGGAAAGCGACAGCTGTAGTGATATTTCTCAATTGTCATAATGAAACAAGTAGTGATGCGGACAGTGACATCAACGAAATAAACAATCATGTGTGTTGTATGTAGTCTCCTGTAGGAAATGCCACAGATCAGGATGAAGATGAACTGGATACTAACTGGCAATATGTAAGTAACCATGAGGATAAAGCTTTTTGGAACATAAGTGTTCAATGGCATTCACCAAGAAAAAACTCTAAATTGCAGTTCATAACATTAACCGTGCTCATTTCAACAATTTTAAACATATAAGTTTCAAAATTTAATTTTATAAATAATATAATGATAAATTGACAGGCAAAAGCAAAAGTGGAAAATCAAAATTTAACAGTCCAATTTTTTTAAAAATATGTGTACTAGAGTAATGTTCTCAAAAGTATGTATCAATGTTAAAACTTTCAGAAGTGAGTGGAAAGCTTTGTGTAAAACCTTACATTTTCCCATATTTAGGGCTGGCAGTTTAAGTAATAGCATAACATTTAGCTTGGCAGCAAAAGGGCTAATCATTACTCATAAAATAAGTGTGTGAAACTCATACGTATTATAAAAGTTAATAAATAGTATAGTATATCATAATTTTTAGGAAAATGAACAAACAATACTTAAGAATTAGTTTTTACATAAACGCAGTACATTACATGGCATTTGTATGCTACAAAATATTAAGCCACCAGCACTTCCTTGAATGTCCGACTATCCATTGTGAAATGTATCTCATAATTGAGGCCCTTAGACTAGCAAGGGCGTATGCTCCAAAAGCTAGTTTTGAGAAAAATGCGATTAAAGTTTTACTATGCAGTACATATTAAAATCATGTATAGAGGGATGCAAAATTGCTCAGATGTGAATCTAATGCATTAATACTATTAATTAGGAATGTAAAATGTTATTTGGCAGATATTTAAGATTTCAGAAGGTTAATTTCATCAACAATATAATTCAGCGTTCATGCGCGTTATAACCAAAATGTTTACGTCAAAAGTTAGGATTTTGCAAACAATACTTTAACTAATATTGTTAAATATTTGTTCTAATGCTAACAAACAATACTTCTAAAGTGAATATAAAGAATTTAACAAAAAGTATGGTTAGATTGTCGAAGATGTTTAACCGCTGTGCTGTGCCGTGAGAAATCAGAGTATATTAGTAATGTGAAATATCGTCATCTGCCACTGCCTCTTCTTCTACCCCTGGTGCATGCCTTTACTACATGTTTGGTTTTTAAACTTACGTGTTCTTCACCTGTATTTCTCTTCTTCTTAGCCATATGCATTTTCCGTTAGTTTTTCTGCATGCAGCGTTTTCTGGGACGATTTACTTGATGAGTCTGTGTCACTCATAGTGCTTAGTAAAAGTAAATCAGTATCCTAAATGCACTAAAGGTTTGTTCAATGGAATTGTTAGTAAACAACACAACTACTCTTGAAACATAATGCTAAACAGAAGCTAAACCGAGAGCTGCAAGCCACTAAACACAGGTTTCTTTAAAAGCAACAGACTGAACTAAAGAAATACCCCTACATCTAGGCAATAACTATTTACAAAACCACAGAAATATATGAAAGGTTAAGGAATAACCATTTATGAGGGGTAAAGGCCTGAAAATAAACAGTACCCTCTCTTAAGTGATTTATTGCTACATTCTCTTCAAGAGCGACTGTCACAGTGCAGCGGCCGGCAGGTTGGCTTATGCGCCTTTGCTATTCTCAAGATCCGGCTGAAGCGTGTTAGGTCTAACACCATGCTGTATTCAAATGGAGAATTCGGTCATATCCAGGGCGTATCAACCATTGACACTTAACGGGCATTAAAGAGTAGGCTTCATACTATATGTTGCAAGAAAAACAAAAAATTCGTATTTTGGCGCATATGCCCTTGCTATTCTAAGCACCTCAATTGTTCACATTAATGTTTTGCCACTGGGTTAGAAGTCTGCATCTGCATTGCCAGTAAATGAGACAGGGAGGAACTAATATCACCTTACATGCAGTGACACGCTGTGTCAAGAATGCCCACACCTGATCTGGAGCATTTAAAATACCAAGTTTTATGAAGCAAGTATCTAAAAATATGTGTGCAGAATTTCTATTAAGAATTGCACTAGAGGTATTTTGGAGATTAAAATATGAGAAAAAGAATTAGAAAGCAAAGAAAAATGACTTAACGTTTTAAGTTATAACATATTTAAGGCTGTAGAATTCCCTGGATCATATGAAGGTCCTTCGGCTAACTGTTAAAGGTTCTTGTTTGTTTTGCTACTCCTTTTTGCTGATTTGAGTGTACTCAATGTAATCAGTGCACTCTGCTTATCCCCAGTATTAATTCTTTTGCTCATTGGACTTATCTTACTATGTATTCATATGTGTAGAGAATAGCCTCACAACCCATATTAAGTTTACTAATAGCTCAGGTCGCTGCAATTTGCAATTTCTTGTTAGAAACAAAAGTTCAGAAACACAGACATGGACAAAAATTTTACCTTACTTTACCACTGTTTTACCAGGATGAATGTTTGCAGAAAATATCACAAGATGTCTCACTTACATCCACCATCACTTCATCTGACCACCTGATTTAAATTTCAAAATTGTATGCGATTTTGCTGCAATGGGCTAATGATTGCATTTCCGGAGCTACACCTACCTGCACATGGGCATTTAAATCATGATGCAACAGCCTTTTAGATGGTGATTCGGTGTAAGTGATGGTAGATATTGGAATTACAAGGCACAAACATAATTTTGAGGCAAAAAATGGAAAATTGGATGTCATCATTTTTGCCCAAATTTCACCGATACCTCCCCTTAAGTAAAAAAGCCCCAAACTTTTGACAACTTCTGTTTGTTTGTGAGCATCACAGTTGTAATGTTTGGGAAGAGTAAAAGGCATTAGTACTGGCCCACAAATGCTTTGAATTTTGTGGGTTATCGAAAAATGCCACAAATATTATATAACACAAGTTAATGCAAATTTTTCTATCAAGTTTTAGTACTTGCATTGTATAGTTGTAGTCGAAGAATGTGTTTGCTTTACTTGTTAAATTATTGGTCTAATACAATTATCAGAAACTACAAATCTATTATAAATAATATCTTGGGAAGCACACTTAAGTGAATGAATAAATAAATTAAAAGAAAAAAAAAAAAAAAAAAAAAAAAAAAGAAAACTAACTAGAAAACTTGCAACTTCACTAATTTGCATAAAAACTTAGAAGCTCTAGAAATATTTTGAAGAGAACTTGCTTTCATCCTGTTGTTGCTTTCTCAAGAAAGTTTGGGGACCAAACTTTCATTAGGCATTATAAGCTCACCAGACTAGAAATTAGTCACCCCTGGTCAACTCAACATTAATAATGCCTAACACCACCTCTGGACCAGATAACTGCTTGGATTCATTGAGGACGTAAGTCCACAAGATTCCGCAAGTATGGCACATTCAGCTGACACCACTCACATATAAGTTGCTCATGCAAATCCACCAAATTGTGAGAATGCTGATCTTGGCATTTCACTCACTATTCCAACATATCCCACAAATTTTTGATTGGGTTCAATTCGAGTGCTAATCGAGATGTGTTCCTCAAACCAGTCCAACACTTTTAACCCAATGAATCCTGCAGTTGTTATCTTGAAATAAAGGGAAGGCAACAGCACAATCATCGTGGAGACATTGACTTCTGTGCTGGCAACACCTGCTCATCCAGAATGTTCAAATAAACATGCTGGTTCATCCTATTAGTCACCTCATGGAACAGGCCCAATCCATAGTAAGAGAAACACCCCTAAAACATCGCTGACCTACCTCCATCTTGAAGCTGACACTGTACACAATCCAAATGAAATGCTTCATGTGGCCAGTGGTGTACCAGACGATGTCTGTCGTTCGAATAGAGGATAAAACATGATTGATCAGACTACTTGACATTCCGTCAGTCAGCTACTGTCCATGTTTGGTGATTTTTAGCCCTCTGAAGTTGCACAGCTTTGTGTCTGTGTGAGCAAGGGCTTCCTTTGAGGCATCCGACTCCAAATATTCATGGAATGCAGTTCCCGCTGCAGTGTCCTCTCGCTAACAGGTTGAGATGGAGCTTAATTCACGGACTGGAGTAATTCCTGTCGGCTTTGGAAGCAATTTACATTTACTAGCCATGAAACCTGTTTCTGGTCCTTCTCAGTCATGATCCTTTTCCGACCACAATTCCGACATTTCGTGACCACATGCATTGCATCACTGCTTGTAGACCCTTTGGACAGTCTGCTTTACACGCTAACAAATCCAGACACTTCACCTACCGTATGGCCATGAGCAGGGCCAAACACGATTGGCCCTTTTGTCACTCCGTCACATCCGTATAGTTCCCCATGTTGCACTACACTGAATGCTTGACACACCAAGTTTCACAGTTTGCTATGACCCACTGATCACTTAGCAACAGTGGGCTGCAATCACTGGACCACAGCATCATCTGGTGAGTGGTAAAGATTCATTGCTGATTTCTATAGAGGGCGACTTTTTTGTGCAGTGAGCTTATAAAGGATTAAGGATAGCAGATGGTCCATGATTGTAGCCTAATGTTATGCAATTATACAAGCTGAGCATAAATATTTGCAGTTTTTCTTCTTTACCATTAATTAACATAATCAAAAAAGCAAGCAATAGATTTTAAAAATTTCGCTTTTACACACCACGAAAAGTTGTTGAAACCATTATAGTCAACCTAAACAAGACAGAAAAGCCTCAAGTTATTATTTGGTGCTATCAGATAAGCATTTTACTCTATGGAAATGCAATTGCTTCCATTAGCATTATGTTCACTTTCAAGTTTTATTCTCTTGTAATAAAATTTAGCAATATTGGAAACATTCAGGTGCCTTGTATTTTGGTGCAATGCCTTCATGGTACCATTTGACAGTGTCTTTTCAAATGCTTTCACTCCACAGTGCAGCTCAAACTATCATGGAATTTTAATAATTATTTTGATCAGTGTACCATCTCAGTAAGCAATTGTGTGCACTTACCAATAGTTCCATTTACAAGGGTCGGCAAGTTGGCACATATGTAAGATGTACTACACTAAGCTTCTTGTAGTAGATTTGTTCACACTTTGCATAGGACTATAGGTTTTTTGTAAAAAGAGATGGAACATGGGTAAATTCAAATATCTGTCTCAAATATTGGTTGTTCTGTTTACCAAATTGGATTTAAAATATGTTTTCATGTAAACGATAGAATTCCCAACAAAGAAAGTGAATATGAAGAAAAAATTTGTTCCACGAACAAAATTATCTGCAGCATGTCACAGTGGGTTCTGCTCCAGGTGCTTACAGTAATCTTTCATTTTTGGCAAGAAAACCACAGCTTCAAGGAGGTAGAAAAATTGTCTTCCAAGAACCCAGTAGAACTTGGCATTTGGGAAATTACTTACTGTGAAGAATCAAGTTTCACTCGTAAGCTTTGTGTTCCCCTAATACATAAAACTGAGGAAACAGCCCCAGTAATAAACAGATGAGTCTGCAACCAAGGATGCAGGCAGGTTGCCTTTGGAATATGTCTAAGAAAGTTTTTCTTGTGTGTATTTGTGAAGTTTTATGCTTCTTTGCTCAAGTTAGTGGTCTGTTACATCAAACTGTTTTGTATACTCAGTTTTAAATAAGAACCAGAAAGTAATATTCTCTATGAATGTTGATTCCATTTTCTTTCTTTCTTTGGCCCACCTACACCAGGTTAAAGCAAGTGAAATCCCAAAAGCATATAATCAAAGTGGGGCATAAATCATCTTGAGTAGACCATTTATCATTCATTTCAGTTGTTTACAAGTTTTAATATAAAGTATCACACATTTTAAATGTTCCTATTGACTACAGATTTGGACCTTATAGACACCACTAAGAATTTGTCCAAATGAAAATGTCATTCTTGGTAAAATGTTGTTGAGAAACTGAAATAAAACCATGCTAACCCTTTTTTAACTGATGGATTATGTTGAATTGACATATGAGGGCAGTTCAACAAGTAATGCAATACACTGGAACAGGGGTTGTTTTATTCAGCATTCAAATATGCCATGTTATTCCCAAATCTTTTAGCTACACAACACTACTTTTCAACGTAATCTCTCTTCAATGCTACAGCTTTAAGCCACCTTAAAATCAGGGCCTGTATACCTGCACGGTACCATTCCACTGGTGGATGTTGGAACCAACATTGTAAGGGAAAGTCGCCTAATATGGGGTGGTGCTTAATTTGGGGTACCTCAGTATCTTACCTGCATGATGCTGACACCTGCTGGAAAGCTCATTAACCAAGAGAGGTTTGGCAACAAAGCTACCTGCGAGCAGGTCACCATATTCCTGCGTGAAATCACATCACAGTGAGTTGAAGAAAGAACTGTGCTCCTTGAAATTATTTGCAGTTGCTGGTATCTAAGTACACAAATATAATAAGGTAATTACTGTTTCAAACACACTTATGCTCAAGTTATAGTATTAGGATCAAACTATCTTCCGATAGCCTGTTCTTTGGCTAAATTTGATTACAAAAGGAGCTAAAAGAATTGGCGATTTAAAATGGCAAGTTTCCTATTATAGGGTAGCATGGAGGCCTTAATTTGGGGTACCCCATATCAGGATTTACTTTTCTATTTTACCAATGCTCATACTAGAAGTATAAAAGCAGCTCCAATATTAGGGTACTTTTATTTGTTTCTGCTAAATCTATGTATAAACCAGCTGTATTTAATAATAATAATAATAATAATAATAATAATAATAATAATAGTAATAGTAATAATAATAGTAATAATAATAGTAATAATAATAGTAATAATAATAGTAATAACAGTAGTAATAGTAGTAATAGTAATAATAATAGTAAAGTTAATAAGACTGTTCATCTCCAATGGATTCCAGCACACTGTGGAATCATGGGGAACGAAGCTGCAGACTCACTTGCAAAGAAAGCCACAACAATAACACAAAAGTCTAAATTCAATTTCTCATATTCCTCAATAAAACGCTTGATCATTAAACATTTTTGTCATTCATACCTACAAGAAATAGAAACAAATGCCAAAGATAAAAAATGGATTACACTACTTTCCAATCCAGATATAATCCCCCAGAGACCAAGGAAAACAGCTGTTGCAGCCTTCCGACTATTGACAAATCATGACTGCTTGGCAAGTCATCTCTACAGAATAGGTATCTCAGCCTCACCGATATGTGTCCTGTGTAACGATCCAGCAGAAATGAATGAACACTTGAAGACCTGTGAAGCATTAAGATCAGAAGAAACTACAGTTCAAAAGTATTGGAAAGCACGAATGCTAATGGCTTCATTGCCAGATGCAAGGCACTAGAAAACAACAACAACATAATAATAGTAATAATAATTAAAAAGAGAAAAACGGAATCGAGAGCTCATGCAGAAGGCAGTAGCAGCTGTCAGAAATAAGGAGATGGGGTATCTTAAGGCAGCCAAAACATATTTTGATATCCCTCAAACAACGCTCTCAACAATTTTCCTCCCACCTCACAGCACTAACAAGCTTTAACCCCTTGACATGGCTTTCATGGGGCCATTGTCAGGAGATCAAAACATGGTTGAAAAATCATATTGGCCGAACGGTTGCGGTTTACCAGATAGGGAAACTCTTTGGAAAAGCCTATCTACATGCAGCCACAGCTGAAAGAGCAAGTAGTGGCTTTCGCAAAACGGTGATACATCCATTCAACCCCAATATTTTCAGGCCCCGGACTTTGCAATTCATGGAAACGAAACTCAGCAATTGTATGAAGAAAACGAAGTCGTGAAGTTTCTGAATCTATAAATGTATCACAAGTGACAGATTCACATGCTTCGAAGGGGAGATTCATCTGTGCAGCAGACATCAGCCCAATTCCAGCACTCAAACTGAAGGAAAGCTCTTCAGGAGAAGCCAGTTCATCTAGAGCTGGGAGATCTTGTGTAATTATTAGCTCACTCAGCTCACTGAACAGCAGTCAAAGAAGGCCCACAAGACAACCAAAAGCCAAACGAACCCTGGCATTGCAAACCAAAGGGACAAAACAAACCAGGAAAGGAAGGAAGTGCATTGCTGAATCTTTGTCCTCCGAAGACGAGGAGGACGTTGTAGCTCTGGAATTGGAAGAGGAGTGGGGAAACGAGAGTGACGATGATGCTGCAGGCGTTTTTTCGGAGGACCGAGAGGGAGAAACTTGGATAAGGTGCTGCAAATGTTTCCAGTGGGCGCACACTGTTTGTGCAGGTGGTAATTCAAATAAATTTCATTATGAAAAGTGTGTGAGCAAAGGAAATAGACAAAACAATGAACAATCTAGTTATTAGGGACAAAAATAGGATATGATGTCGGGATTTGAACCTTGGACTTTACATTTGCCCATGAGCCAATCATATTTAATACAGATTTAAGTAGTGCAAACTTCTGAACTTGTGATGTACTATATTAACACTAGGAAAGTGATCTCATATTAGGAACCTCTGTCACCCCATATTAGGCACCACCCATATTAGGAATCCAATTTTGGTGTATTAGAAAAGTGTGTTGCATTTCCACAATAGTGCATTTAAACACCTGTATTACATCCTACAATGTAAATAAATAGTTGAAATACATAACTATAGCATTCATGGATACACATCTATGTTACTCTTGAACACACTGCCAAAAGAAAAAAGATACCCCATATTAGGCTACTTTCCTCTACTGCATCAATAACTTCATCCACGGATTGTGTCCATTAGGCCAAACATGGAAATCCGACAGTGAGAGATTGGGGCTGTAGGGTGGATGAGGAAGAATAGTCCACTGAAGTTTTGTGAGCTCCTTTAGGGTGCAGAGATTTGTGTGAGGTCTTGTGTCATCATGGAGAAGGAGAAGTTCATTCAGATTTTTGTGCCTACAAACATGCTGCAGTCATGAGTAGGCGTAGGCTTTCACGGCCAGTGTTCGAAATTCTAAAAGAGTTTTCCGGGCTGATTTGCCGTGGTCTGCTGGAGTAACTTGGTCCAGACGTTTTGTCCACTACTGTGGTGGACATCATTGGTGGCATGGTCGAAGTCTTCTTGGTGAAGGTACTGTTGCATCTGAGGCGTTGACTGTCTGGGATGCGGAATTTATACACGGAGGGGTCTTCTCTGATTGGCTCGGGGCTCGCTGAGGCAGTGCGGTTGGTGGGAGGGGGCTAGCTGCATCTCGAGCGCTACTAGATTCTGATTGGTTTGTGTTGCTTGACTGTCTGTGTTGTTTAATGTTATCGATGACGGGGTACCAAGTTTTGTTGAGCTTGAGGGCTTCCTCTTTCCTATTGAAGTTATTGACATGTTTATAAATTTCTATGGCTTCGCGCTGTAGTCGAGCATTGTAGTGTGAGATGTTAGATAGAATGCTGGTGTCCTGAAACTTGATGATCCCTCGGGTCCTTGGCTGAGCATAGTAAACTGTTGAGCTCTCTTGTAGGCTTGAAAACCGTCTTGATATTATGGCGTAGCAGGAGGCGTTCAATCCTGCTAGCATCATCTGCTACCACAAGAGCTGCACCATCTGGAACAAGCCTTACAAGCCAATGGCTATTCTACACAAGAAATAAAGAGAGCCTTCCGACCACCCAGACGGCAGCCGATCTCTGCTAAGCCGACCCCACCTAGGAGCAAAGGCACGGTATTCCTTCCTTATGTTCAAAACGTCACCGACAGGATTGAACGCCTCTTGCTATGCCATAATATCAAGACGGTTTTCAAGCCTACAAGAGAGCTCAACAGTTTACTACGCTCAGCCAAGGACCCGAGGGATCCCCTCTCCTCGGCTGGCGTATACCGGATCCCCTGCTCGTGTGGTGCAGTATATATTGGTACGACACTATGTAGTATCAACACCAGACTAAACGAACACAAGACATGCTGCCGTCTTGGACAATTTGAAAAGTCAGCGGTCGCTGAACATACTATAGAAGCGGAGGGGGAACATGTCATCAAGTTTCAGGACACCAGCATTCTATCTAACATCTCACACTACAATGCTCGACTACAGCGCGAAGCCATAGAAATTTATAAACATGTCAATAACTTCAATAGGAAAGAGGAAGCCCTTAAGCTCAACAAAACTTGGTACCCCATCATCGATAACATTAAACAACACAGACAGTCAAGCAACACAAACCAATCAGAATCTAGTAGCGCCCGAGATGCAGCTAGCCCCCTCCCACCAACCGCACTGCCTCAGCGAGCCCCGAGCCAATCAGTGAAGACCCCTCCGTGTATAAATTCCGCATCCCAGACAGTCAACGCCTCAGACGCAACAGTACCTTCACCAAGAAGACTTCGACCACGCCACCGATGATGTCCACCGCAGTAGTGGATGAAATGTCTGGACCAAGTTACTCCAGCAGACCACGGCAAATCAGCCCGGAAAACTCTTTTAGAATGCTGTAGTCATTTCTTCAGCTTTCAAAGAGTAGCACAATACACTTCAGAGTTGACCATTTGACCATGGGGAAGGATATCGAACAGAATAACTCCTTCAGGGTCCCAGAACACTATAGCCATGACTTTACTGGCTGAGGGTATGGCTTTAAACTTTTTCTTGGTAGGGGAGTGGGTATGACGCCACTCCATTGATTGCCATTTTGTTTCGGGTCCAAAATGATGAACCCGTTTCATCGCCTGTAAAAATGTTTAAAAAAATTGGCACCATCAGCCTCATGAAGAGCAAGGAATTCCTCACAGATGGTTCTCCTTTGCTCTTTCTGTTCTTCGGTTAGAGGGACCTAGTGGGAACAAACTTTGGAATATCCCAACTGGCGAACAATTGTGACAGCACTACCAACAGAGATGTCAAGTTGAGCCGCAAAGTGTTTATCTGTCAATCATCTCGAATGAGTGTGTTTGCACGCTCCGACACTGTAGGAGTCACAGCTGTACACGGCCAGCCAGCACGTGGGAGATCAGACAGTTTTACTTGACCTTGCGGCGATGATGACACACACGTTGCCCAATGGCTCACCGTGCTTTTGTCCACTGTCAGATCACCATGGACATTCTGCAAGTAGCTATGAATAGCTGAGATGCCCTGGTTTTCTGCCAAAAGAAACTCAATCACTGTCTGTTGTTTGGAACACACCTCCATTACAGATGCCATTTTAAGAGCTCCTTATAGTGCTGTCACCTATTGGAAGCCAATGAAACTAAATGAGACAAAGCGGAAATGTTTGAAAATGTTCCATAAGAAATCTCCAGCTTTTTCAACCAAAATTGGCCGAGGGAAAAAAAAAATGTGTTGCATTACTTATTGAACTGCCCTCGCATTTTACCTTTTGATTCTTTTGAAACTACACTGTCTTTGTTTCTAATTGATTATAATAAGTTTCTCTGCACTGCACCGGTGCATGCTGCTCAAGATAACTTGGTATCCTGTTTATCTACATTATCTTTCATGAATTACATACATAAATCTATCATATGTTTTATTTCATGGAACATTATAAATAACCATAGATTCGCGGCAGCCAGTGGTGCCACTGGAATTTCCATCTCTAAGGGAATTTTAGTTACACGAGACTGCAGAGCAACTTCTCGATAACCCTATATTATATATACTACATACATATAATTATATTGTGTTTTGTTCATATGATAGTTTACAGCAGACACATATTTAATGTTATAAATTATGTTAAGAATGCTTTATCAAATTGTCAGGCCTAAAATAAGGACAATAGAGAAAGTAAATACCTCTTTCACTTCTCAGAATGGCACTTATTCAATGTAACTTCAGGTACGAGAAATTCCATTGGCGGAAACCAACAATGCACATTCATCTGGTGGAGCACGTCCACGTAAAGAACATCCACACAGACGTGCTTCTCGATTTTATGCTGTTACTAAGGAGGGCAGGCCACCAGACACAAGTACAATGCGCAAACGTAAAACAAGACATACAAATAATCCTCCAGTGGAAAGCCATGTGGGCTGGATTATGGATGTAAGGGAGCATAGACCACGAACCAGCTCAGTCAGGTTAGTTCAACATAGTATTTTTACTAAGTATTCTCTGCCTCTTATTTTAATTAGTTTGGTGTCATATGGTAATAGCATTAACAGGTTATCTGTCTGAACTATTTGTATCATTTTTCATGAAAGGTAAATGAGGTGTTTAGAGTGATATATTTAGTTGTTAATTCTTAGCATTATTTAGATTGAAATTGGAGGATAACATTTTACAGCAATCTTTCAGGAATTATAGGCTCCTAAATAAGTAATGAATTTGAATTTCTGAACATATTAAGGATTATAAAGCTCATAAGCTATTGGTTGTTCGGTTCAAACAATGAATCTTGCATTTTTTTTCTACTTCAAAATTGATAAAAAGTGCAGGTATGTATGTGTTTCAGCAAATTTTTAAATAGTGAATATCGAAATTTAGGAGTATTAAGTACTGGAGAAGTCTGTGTTAAGAATTTTCTGTTGAAATTCATCACTGAAAATTTTAGTTTAGTTGAATTCTCCACTACAATGAAGTTAAATTTTATCTCTGTTTGTTGTATTTCAACCCTGAGAATAATGCTTAAGTTCCGTAAACAGAAATTAATTTGCACAAGCTAGAGCCTGCTTCTTTTCATTGAAGCTGTAGGTGTAGAACTTGTGCCATAGAGATTCGGAAACTTTTACACTAAGCAAGAAACTTTGTTTTCATGTGTGATGGTTTCCTACAAATACTTGCTTTTCAAAAGTGCTTTTATTCTTCAGCTTCCACAACAAAAATACCTCTAGTGACTGGTGGCTAAGTTGGTGAGTGAGGCAGGATGTGTAATGGTATTTACTGATGACGTCAACCATGTCCCCCAATGGTATTCAGTGTGATGTTGCCCCTTATACAGAAAAGGCTGTGTTTACCTTTTAAATATCAAAGTGATTTTTTGATAGTGTAGTGGTAGTATGTGTTAAAATTAATAGCTGAACACAGACTTAGTGTAAGTGATAGAAGAAAAACAGCAGTAGCTGGTTTTACTTAAGGGATATTGTATAGGTACATAAGGTGCATTCCTTCTTTAAGAGGGAGATGTCTGCTGATGGGCCATTATGCAGCATTGTCAAATGTGGTGAATACACAACTGAGGTTTGCAGTGCAGTACTAAGGACTGTGCATGAATTCTTTGAGAGGGCAGATCATTAGAAAAAGCTTCATAATCCTGGCAAAAATAAGCAAATGCGGAAACCTGCAACTGGAATGGATGAATTTGACTTAAGCATGTATTATTTTTGACAGAGAGGAATTCCCTATAGCGAGAAAGCTAATATTGGAAATGCATGAAACAGCAGGGTATGACGGAACTGATAAGAATTTTGAGGTCTGCGATTAAAGTTTGCTGTAAACCAATGATAAAATTAATCGGTAATTTGCCATTTCTTGTACGTTTTCTTCCCCCAGTAATCCGGTTTCAAAATCTGACTCGCAAGCAAATTGTTAGATAGTGCCATAAATGTGATTTAGTGACATTACTTGCTTTTTTTAGTCATTTAGTCATTTTATTCATCCTTTAGTAATTATAATAAAGGACACGTCACAATTAGAAAGTAACACATTTAAAAAATATGTAAATGGTTTACAAATTATTTACAATTAAATTTATATTCCTCTATACTATAAACTATAGTATCAATTAAGTACCTCTTAATTGCTCTTAAACCGAATTTAATGTTAGGAATTTCTTTTATTTCCTTTGGTAGTCTATTAAATAAATCTTTTCCTATGCCTTCCAAATCCCTGTTATTTAATGTACCTCTTAAAGTTGTAGCAATTTCACTGCCCCTTTTCTGGTCGACCTCTTGGCTGGAAATCGTCTCGTTGATGCAGCTGAGGAGGCGCCAATTTCTCAGGGTCTCAGCCTCGACGAGAGATGTTGGTCTTTGGGAGAGGAGCGGTGTGTTGGACGGTGATGAGAAGGAATGGGTTTTATACTGGGTTCCTCGGAAGAAAAACACGAGATGCACTTCCCCTATTGGCACTTCGGGTTACAGGAAACTCTGCAAGTTCTATCTTCCATCCGTTAACTATATTATGATCATCTACTGTGCTGAATGAATCCCAATTCCAATATAAATAATATGCAATCACTGGACGTGTAGCGACTCAGTGGCACTTGACATGACACTTCCTAACAACGTGGCGTCTATTCCGCGACCCATAGACACAACCTTCCCTTACACCTGGTAGCACTGAACTGTCGAGTTTCTCACCAACGCTTTTCTCCTGATTAGCTATTCTTATTGGGCTTTGATGTTCATTTGTTTTCTCTTTAAACCTTTAAATTTTATCAACGGCTCGCGAGTTCCTTTAGAGACTCGTGGTACTTTAGGAAGGCTACAAGAATAATTGAATGCCAACGTTTTATTGCCTCATGCCAAAATTGTACCAACGGCCGCATAAATTATTTTTTCTTGGCGGGAAACTTGCAGATTTCCCTGCGTAACTGTGCCTGTGTTTATTTATTAACCTTTATGAAACTTAGAACATAAATATAATTTTACAAGGACTTTTGCTTGATATAATTTTCAAGGAACTTGCGACATAAACATGGATAATTAGTAAACTATTTCCTTAATTATTACAGATTAAAGTTCCATTTCTGGACACCCATTGTTAGGCCGAAATACCGCTACAAAGTTGACCTATAATAATCGTTTCTCAATAGTTTCTCAAAATATGTTAATGTATATTACCATTGTTTAATACTTTTTCTTTTTGCAAAACATATTTTATACTTTCATATATATACATGGAACAGTTAAGATGTTAAGGCTTTTAAAAGTATCTCTGTACATTTGTTCTCCATCTATATTACCCATTTTCGTAATTGCCTTTTTCCAAAGTTTAAAAATTTTTTGAGTTTTTGTTACTGAGATATTTCCCTACACAGTTATGCCATATTTTATATGTGAATAGATAACTGCATAATAAACCTGTTTTACTGTTTCATTATCCATTTCATTTCTTACTTGTCTCAAGATATATATATGCCCTTATTTTTTTTTATGTGAATTAAATACTGCTTCCAAGTTAAGTGTTTATCTATAATTGCCCCCAAAAAATTTGCACTTTCCATTTCCGGTATAATCTCTCTGTCTATTTGTAATTTAATATTAGTAAAAGCTCAATTGATCTGAGTTTTTCTATATTCCCATTTTTATTTCTGTGACTTACTTCCACACACTGCTGTCGGTGTTTCAAGTAAGAAGCAATCCATTTTCCTGCTAAACCTCGCACTCCATAGTTATTTAATTTCGTGATTAAAATATCTAAATTTACAGTCAAAAGCCTTTGTCAAATCTAAGAAAATTGCAACCACCTTTTCACGTTTATCTAAAGCACTTATTATATAACTGTTTACTTTTATTTATTGCATCTATCGTTGATTTCTGCTCTTGAAACCATATTGCTATTTTGAAATTATGTTCCTTTTTTTGAACTATATTTGTCCATTTTCTAAATATTTATTTTTGAAAAAGTAGAACACAGTGTAATGGGTCTTTCATTATTGAATATAAAACTAAGGTATACAAAAGGTGCAAATTGGCAGTGCAGTGTTTTAAGAAATTAAATATCGACATAGTAATAAATGGAAACTCACAATATAACTGCACAAAAAGGTATTACATAATTTATAGAAGACGAATATGTCACTATTTTAAATAACATAAGCTAACTTGTAACTCCTTGTGCTGTTTTCAAGATAAATGAATGTATTGCTAGCTATGTTTCGCTATTTTGTAGGAATGCATATTAAATTTGATTGTCTTTTCAATCCCTTGTCTCTTGATTGCATTTTGCTATAAGATTTTCACATTTCTGTCTGTGTAACTGAAATAAACATTTACTGTAAGAAATTAAAAACAAATATGGTTTAAGATGTGAGAAATATAATGAATGTGCTTTGTGCATATGGGTATTACAATACTTTGCATTGGGGTACATGCAGTTACGGGTATAATAGTCTGTTTCTCCTGTTGTTATTCAAGGAAAGTTAGATGTAGCAGGAGAAAGTTGTCATATGCAGCAATACTCTCTCTGCATGAGCAGCTGCCAGTTGCTATAGTGAAAGTTACAGATAACAGTAGGTTAATGGCAGTAATAGCAGTTTCAGCAACTAATATTAATTGACCAAAGTTGTGGTGCAGATATGCTAACCACTCTCTAACCTGACATGTGTTGTATAATAAGCTTAAAAACTTGCAGTACTACTTGTAGTTTGTAAAATATTTCTGTTGTGTTTCATCTGTTTGATGAATAGTGAAACTTATTAATAGTATCAGCTATTAACAGGGCCCAGATTCTGATAAGTTTTAATTCTAGTATACAAACCTGAAGCTATTCACAGTGAAGCAATACAATCCACAAATATCACAATAATGTAGACACTACAGCTACACTTATGTAAAATTGAGGTATAAGCAATCCAACACGTTTCAACAGGAAGCTTTCTGTAATTTTCAAGGACAAACTGACCATGGCCGTCATTGCTCGTACATGACAGTTTTCGTAGCAAGGTTGGCCGTGATCAGTTTGTCCATGAAAATGACAGGGAAAGCTTCCTGTTGAAACGTGTTGGATAGGTTATACCTCAATTTCATATAAGTGGAGCTGTAGTTTTTACACTATTGTGATGCGATATGGATAGTACTTTAATTGTTGCATGTAGGCATTTTGGACATTCCTAATGTATACATAAATCGTTATCATGGGTCCCAGACTATGGAAATGCATATTTATCGGATCATTTTTGGCAGTTTTACAGCTTTGAATTTTTCATTAGTTTCTACATTTTAAAGTTTACCTACACATGATTTGTATGTGCTAGAGCAATCAATTATCATTGATTGTCCTGATATATGGTAATTAATAAAAAGTTTTAAAGCCTGAGACCTTGGTACTTAACGATTAAGCCGCCATTGGGTTAAGTGTCTGAAATATAAGATTTCCTTATGGTCTCTGTGGAAAATGTGAATCAGATGAATTTAAGGCTGTGCAGGCATGCTGCCATGGTAGCTTAGTGGTTAAGAGCAGACACACGTAGAGTGAAAGATGCATGGTTCAAATCCTGCCTATGGCATTGAATTTTTAATTTCTGATTCTACCTTTTGCAGACTAAGGTATTTTATTTAGGCACTTTAATAGAAATGTATACTTTATATGAATAGCATGAGAAGTAATACTTTAATGTATGACTCCAATTATTGCTTGAAATTTCTCGCAAACAGATTAGGTGTCCACCTTTAACTTTTTGCCTTAAATGAAAATGTGATATATATATATAATCTTACCCCAACTCAAGAATGTTAAATCTCCCTTTAGGAAGCAAATTTTGTGTGTAGTTATTTTGGTGTGACAAGATCATGGTGCATAGGTTTTGAAAATTATGGAAATGTGCAATTGGATGTTCTCTTTTTTCCAGCATGAGTCATTCCATGTCAGATCGCACAAAATTTGATCTTCACTTCCCCTATTTCATTGATACTAAATTTATGTGTTCTGTGAATGAAAAAATGATATACCTATTCTTTTGTTGGTCTTTAATTATTTTGGTAAATATAAAACATTAAATTTTCGGATATTTTACACACACCATTCTTCATATTTATAAATATCTGTGGTATTATTTTTCACATAAGTATCATCTGTGGCTCATTTTAAATATTGAAATGTATATTTCATTTGTATGCTAAAAAAATAGTTTAACATTTTGTAATTTTACAAAGTCGTAAACGTTACAAACAATATTAACAATACTAACGTGCTACATTAAATTTTTCGAAAAAAATTTAAACGTAGCTTGATGCCATATAATCCTAGAAAAAAAATCAGATTGGAATTCCAAATGAATACTAGGAAATAACTTGCCAAGCCTTGCAGATGAGTTGTAACGCTGCCTTTATGTAGGTCAAGAGGTACACACTCTGTGTGACATGCCAGCTGATTGCATATTATGTGTTACAGTTCCATCAAGGTCAAACTGTTAAGCAGAAACACTGAAATAGCTATAGTAGATGCTTCGGTCCATGACTTCTTCACATGGCGCAAAGTTAACATCCCATGATTTAAAATTCCAGTAATAGATTTACACTTGCAGTCATTACACTTAGAGTTACACTGATTTTTAAATATCCACCACTCTCCCTTCACTTTGAAACGAATAGCTCTTTGTTAATGCCTGAGATGTAGAGTGCTTCACACTACTTTTGCTTGGTATCTTGACTGAAAAGTATTATGCTCCTTGTCTTTGCTATCAGATAAAAAGTGGAAGACAACTTCACCATAAATACAATTGTTTTCAACTCTTTCTCTACTAGCGAACACAAGGAGCATAATACTTTCAGTCAAGATACCAACAAGCAAAAGTAATGCGAGGCACCCCACAGTTACACTGTTTTGTTCCAGTATCTTCATCTCAGACACTAATAAAAAAACTATTCATTTCTTAGCGAAGGAAGAGTGGTGGATATTTAAAAATCAATGTAACTCTATTATTGGAATTTTAAATCGTGGAATATTAACTTGAGCTGTGTGAAGAGAGTGATGGACCAAAGCATCTGCTACAGCTATTTCAGTGTTTGTGCTTAACAGTTTGATCATGATGGAACCGCAACACATAATACACAATCAGCTGGCATGGCACACAGACATGTACCTCTTGACCTATGTCAAGGCAGCATTACTGTTCGTCTGCACAGCTTGTCAAGTTATTTAATTTTTTTGTATTTATTTGGAATTCCAATCTGAAGTTAGGATTATATGGCATCATCAAGCTACATTTTAAATCCTTTTTCAGAAATTTAATGTGAAGAGTTACTTGTTGTTAATGAGGTTTGTAACGTTAATGACTTTGTGAAAACGGAAAACATTAAACTAATTATTTTTTGTGTAACGTATAAATGAAGTGTGTGTGTGTCTATATATATATACAGATCATATTTATCTGAAAAATATCAGAGATATATTTATGTAGAACAGTGTGCATAAAATATCCGAAAATTTAATGTTTTATATTTACCAAAATAATTTACAGACTAACAAAAGAATATGTGTGTAATTTTTTCATTTTATTTGACATGGAATGACTCGTGTGCTTAAAATAATAAACTGTAACATTTATCAGTTTTAAAAATTGTATTATTGTTTGAATAGCAGTAGTACAGGAACAAGCCCCAGTGAACTTCATGCGCCTGGCAGCCTCAGCAGTACACCACAGTCTTTACCAACTTTCCAGCATCCTTCACACTCCCTGCTCAAAGAAAACAACTTCAAGCAAGAAGTCTACAGCAAATACTATTCCAGATGCCTTAAGGGTTAGTATGAATTCAGTTGCTCTAAAGAATAAAGATGTAGATTGTATTTACGGCAGGTTACGGACAACCAGTATTCTGCTCTAGTAGTTCTAAGAACATTTTTTTTGTGAAAACCTGGTGGATTGAATCAAGCATGCTTGCATGAGCCAACCTTGAACCTTCGTGCACATTAATGACAAGCAGCATTTGAGTGAGGTAGTGTGTAGTGCTTGTCTCAGTTTTTCATTGCAAGGGAAATGGCGGAGCAATTGGAGCAGCACTACTGCATCAGATTTTGCCATAAACTGGCTGACAGCCAGGTGGAAAACATTTGGAAGATTCACAGCTTTCGGTGATGATGCTGTGGACATCGCACAGATTAAGGAGTGGTACAACTCGTTTAAAGATAAAGTTTTGGCTCAGCCATCAGCAGCTTCGGCATGAATTTTGCCACCACTCTTTTCATGGCCAAATTTTTGGTCACAATGGAATGTGCTGAAAAGTGCTGATTCCCACCTCTTCTGCAATTTTTCAGATAGTCACACGACGGTCCTGCATCAGCACAGCATTCACTGACAATGACCTGGTCATTTTGGTATGATTATGGCCGACCAGACGTGGTTTGCTCTCCACCAATGTGCGACTGTCTTCAAACCAGTTGTATACTCCTTAATCTGTGTGATGACAGACTGGAAAAATTTACACATGCTTACGAAGGTTCAAGGTTGGCTCATGCAAGCACTCTTAATTCAAATCCACTAGGCTTTCACCAAAAAAAAAAGAAAAAGTTGGGTACTTTTCTAACAGGCCTCATAAATAGGAATCTTAATTCTAAAGCTGATGTAATGTCTGAGATTTCACTTTACATTGCTTATTTGTGGGGCATACTTCTTGTCCAACAAATTTGATGATAATCCCTTGTTCTTTGTTGTAGAGCGTAAAAAATTAGGAATTGGACAATCACAAGAAATGAATACACTATTCAGATTCTGGTCATTTTTCCTGAGAGAAAACTTCAACCGCAACATGTATCAAGAATTCAAGAAACTGGCAGTGGAAGATGCTGCAGAAGGTTACAGGTAATTGTAGTTTTGTTTTGCTCTTGTCTACCATATACCTGGTGGGTAGAGGAAGTATTCCATTTCACCTAAAAATTCATTGTTGATGTTTTATGTGTTTTGATATCCCTTAAATCAAAAACAAAAATAAAAAATCAAAGGTCCATATGCTTACCTGTGTCTTTCATTGATTGTCATAATTCAAAAATAAAAAGTGGGATAAATACCGCTTGTATTTAAGTTGGATATCTTCCAAAATCCCAACATGAAGATTTCAATTATGGCTTCATGGATGATCAATCGTGATGCTATAATCAATAACACTTGTCATGAAAGCTTCAAGTCTTAATGAGGATTGTCAATAAATTCTCCCTCCTCCCCAATTGTATACTCTTTACAGAGAAACATTTTCATCTCTTTTATTCTGTCAAAATGGCACTAATAACTGTGATTAAAACCCCATCTATTCAAGATATTTACATGACAAATGGAATATATATATTGAAGTCCTCTTCATTTGGAAGGATTGTTATGTAACTGATAAACCATAAGAGAGAGAGAAAAACTTTAGTACACAAGAAATGTAAAATCATGAAAATGTCCAATTAATTTCTAAGAACTTTTTTGTGGCATTGCCCTTTTCCAAATATTATTTCAATTTATTAATACTTTTGTAACTTCCTGGAGTGCTGATGCTATTGATTTTTCTTAGATCATAGAAAGATTGAGGAATTTTGGGCTGCTTTTAAACATCTGACTATTGATTCAGTTTCCTCTGTCCCCTTTGCACCTAGAACAAAATATGTAAGGAAACTTTCTATAAAGGGTTATCTTGCATAACATCAAGTAGATAGGTAAAAAGATACAACATGTTGTAAAAGCTATATAAAAATAAAAGAAAGTGGGTAAGGAATGTCATAAATATAACACATCAGAGGTTTACTATTACAGTATTCCTGGTTTTAAATCTTGTTTAGGATGAGGTACCTGGTGAAATATTAATGTAAAAAATCTGATGTGTTGCACTCACATGACTTGCTCTACTCTTGTACTAACCATTCTTACAAACTCTTATTCCTATATCTTCTTCTTGTTAGTTGAGATAAACATTTGTACAAATTATCTTATTGCTTATTTCCTTGTAGGTGCAAGGGGAATATTAGAATGCAGTAGGCATTGTGCCATAGTCAAATCTTTTAAAGCTTTGAGATTCCGTCCTCTTTGCACACTTAACATATAAAAAAATGAACAATGTTTTGTTTTACGAAAGTTTTTAAGTTTTCCCGAAACTCACACACATAACAAGAAATATCTCTAAAATGGTTCACCCTACAAGAAAATTTATTGAGACATGACTTGTGTATTTTAGCAAGATCTACATTTTTGTATAATAAGATTTGGTCTATCTCTAACGGTTTACCAGTTATGCAAAAGTTGTCCATAGTAAATACGACTACAGGGCCTATAGGCAGAAAATTCAAGATATACATTTCATTTGTCATAAAAATATCTCAAACATATGACATTTTAATCAAAATCGTTAGAGCCATTTTCAAGAAAATAAAAATTTTCGAAAAATGTTCCACGTAAAGGGTAGTTTGGGGTGGGGCTATTTTCTTCAAAATCTGCGTGTCGCATCCTTGAAATACATTCAACTTAAATACCAATTTTGGTTTTTAACCGACTTTTCGTTTTTCAGTTACGCTGTCCACAGACACACACACAGACCTTTTTCTAAAATTGCTTTTTTTTGGATTCAGGGGGTCTCAAAACATATATTTCCGGTGAAATCTTGACTTCGAATTTTTGGGTGGAATGCAATACTTCCGCTACTTACCAGTAGAGAAAGTAAAAATTGGACACGTGTTTATAAAACTTAATATTAACTCCAAAATGATTTTTAAACTCAACAGTTTAACCTCTTCGCAGATATGGACATCATATGACGTCAATTTTAAAATGCAGGAGAACCGATATGGACGTCATATGATGTCCTGTGCATACATGTATTTAATGCTTATTTAACCTTAATTATTTTAATTTTTGTCTTTTATAAGAAGTCTAAATAAATTCTAGAATAAAGTCTTACCTTTAAAGGTTCCTTTTTGAATGGTACATCTCAAAACATGGTGAGACAGAATATATGGTTAGACCCCGAAAAGAAGGGATTTATGTAAATATTTGTTGTAAATATAGTTTATTTTTCATGTTGGTAAGAATTTGTTGAGTACTGAAAATGTATTGCCATTGTCTTAATTGTTAAAAAAGAAGCAATTGTTTAAAAATGTCATAAATGTTAAGTTACATGTTCAAATTTAATATGTATAAATATAAGAACCATGTATATTTAATGTTAAAAGTGTAGGGAGGATAGATAAAGATTGCTTCCCTAACATTACAGGAACTACTTAGCATGTAGGAGGGTTTCAAAGTGTACTTCGCGGGAGAATGAGCGCGTACGTGTATGAATACAAAAGCATTATGTAAAGAGGTGCCAACTTTTTTCTTAGTAGCGTCTTGGAGTCCGGAAAGGAAAGACATGTCTTACAACACACGTAGATACGGACGCTAAAACCGGTTTAAAATAACTGATAATGTGAAAAGACTATCAAGGAAAAATATTCAGGTGCAACGAAAGTTAATTTAAATGTAACGAGTGTAATATTCGACGAAAAAACTGCAAATAAAAGTGATATAGTAAAGTTACATCCTGTGTTCATTCATTTCACCCGTACCATGACCTGGGATAGAAAAAGACTCATAGTTCAACTCTAAGTATAATATTATGAAAAACTCAGCACCAATGGATAGACACATAAGGGCATATCTCCACATTCACGGCATATCATGTTAGTCTCTTTACGAACTCCTTTTTTGTGACACACCAGACACCCCTTCGAAGTGGATGCAACTTTTTTGTTGTTGGTGGTAAACTTTTAGGAAAATGTTTTCCTTTAACTTCTTCAGCGATATGGACGTGAAATCACGTCCATTTAAAATGACGGGTGAGCGATATGGGCGTGTATACACGTCCTGTGCATTTGTGCATTTAACCCTTATTTATCCCTTATCTAACTCAACTTATATTAATTTTCCCTTTATGAAACAGTTAAGCAACAGTTATATCCTTACCTTAATATGTTCGTTCTGCAGTGATTTATCTCAAAACAGGGATAAACACACAAGGGTACACCTCCACATTCGCGAATTCCCTTCTTACGGCACACAAAACACTTTCGAGATGGACGGGACTTCTTTGCTGTTGGTGGTATCCTTTTAGGATAATGTTTTCCTTGAAGTCTGAGGGGTGCAGGGGTTCTGGATTTTCTACCCCCAACTTGGTATTGTTTAATTAGGCTGCGAGCTATTGATAGTCAGAAGTCAAGGTAGGTCATTGTCCTGTGTGGGTTTAGAGCTCTCCAAATTACCAAACAATTGTATATGGTTATATCCAGTTGGTGCAAAAATACCTTTTTATACCACTTCTCCCTTCAGCTACAAGCAGGAAAGTATACGTATATATTTCAAGAAAGAAAGAAACGGAGTCTACTAAGTTACGAAACATGCGCAAGCAAAAGTTGCAAACATGATGTATTCTGATGACTCAGAAACCACGTATACACAAGTGCTTTATGTCACATTATGCCTTGTTTTTGCTGACGCACAAGCCACACATACATTGGGTCTACTACTGTTTCTTTCAGAGAACTTCTATTAGATGTGTTCGACAGAACAAAGTTAACTTTTCACCACAGTGAAACAAAATAGTGCCATTTCAATGTTTTGTAAATGCAACTCAACTTTGCTGATGATGTACATGTATACGGCATATAACGAGTTTTATACCAGTTTTTGTTTCATTAAAATAACTTAATATTTACACAAAATACAGCTGTGTACATACGAAGCACTTTAAATGCCCTGCGCTGGATATTGGGTAGCAGTTCTCGGCTCGCGGACGTTTTAAATGGCCATCGCTCAAGAGGTTAAGACTGAGGGGTGCAGAGGTTGTAGATTTCTTAACCCCTGTATGAAAAGGCCTCAGTGTTACAGGGCTCAATTAGGCTACGAGCTATTGATATGTGGAAGTCGAGGTAGGTCATCGTCTTGCGTGGGTTTAGAGTTCTCCAAATTACTAAACAAATGTATATGGTGATATCCAGCTGGTGCAAAAATACCCTTTTGTACCATTGAACTGTTTTTCGTAAAGAGGGATACGACTGCAATATCTGATCTTCTAGATCACACCACTCATATGCATATTGTATTCCTGGATAACATCAGGCTTGAAAATTGACATTTTGATGTGGGCATCTAGTTTTCCAGTGTCAATCATCAAGATCTTAGGGCTGCAATTGGACAATGCCGTAACCACTCTCCTATCTTGCCAAGTAATGTAGGACAAGGGTGGGAGCTGATGCACCTGCAGTTCTACTCTACTTAGAGTCTTTGTATTTACATTCTTCTGCAAACCAATACGATTTGAACGTACTGTTCCAATTGCATTTGTGTTCCTTCTGTATAAGGCCATGTATAATTTATAGTGCTTTTCAAATGGGAAGGTCAAGCCCCACTTAAGGGGAAAGCAATATGACAACGCAGCAGGACTCCGATTGGTTACCGGCCTGGAGACGCTCAAGGACAAACTCCTTCTCATTTGAAAAGCACAGTAGGGGAGCTGTAGCAATTGTCTAATATACAGTCCTACCCTGGTCAAGTATAGGTTCCATCAGTTGCATTACTATGAAGCCAGATAACCCCAAATCTTTGTCTCCAGTATTATCAGCTCCTTGACCAGTGTAAATACAGCTATTGTAAAGATATCCCGTTTTACTTTCATAAAGATCAAAACTCTTTATGCCAAATCTGGCCCTATTTGTTTTGATATATTGCTTCCAACCTAAGCTGCCCTTCCAAAGCATCAAGCTTTCGTCAACAGTGACATCATCAGGCATGTAATTTTCTTTGAATTATGAAATAATATATTCCAAAACCGACCTAATTTTGTGTAGTTTATCATTTACATTTTCTGTGCTGGTGAAATTAAGGAACCACAAAATGGAAGTAAACCTGTTATTTGACATGCATTTCCCAAAAAATGGAGTAGCTAGCATGTCATCTGTAGACCAGTACATGTCTGAAGTTGGTTTACGAATAACTCCCATGAGCATAATTAGACCAATTTGCCTGTAAATCTTATTCAGTGTTACTTCTGTCCACTTCTAAATTCTACTCTTAGGCCCTAAATTGCCTTTATGCATTTGTTTCTGTAACAATGAGAGACACTAAGTCAGCAGTAAAAAATGTTGTGAAAATGTCAATTGGTTGGCTGTGAGAAGTCAGCTGAGCCTGGGGTTGTACACCAGAGGCTGTGCTCATGAAGATATGTCTAGTTATTTCAGAGTCATTTTGATTACTCCACTATGTTGCTTCTTCACAAACACCTGAAGGAAGAGCCACTTTCTTCCTCACTGCTACCTATAGCCTTGACGCCCCCCTCAAAATCTGAAAACCCACTGTCAATATCAAAGTCACTGTCATAGCAAAAAGTCCTCCATATTATCTGAAGTAATTTCTGAAGTCCATACACTGCCTACACAAGCTAATTTGTTAGCTACATTGCTAGTTGAAGCCATGGTTAGAACTGAGGTATAAGATTTTCAAATGTGCTTTTCTGATAGTTAAAACAAAAAACTTTGAACTCTGTAGCTACACGGCTCTACCATAAATCTCTACTGTGTATTTATTCTAAGGCGTAAATGGAAACACTGACAGAGAGGTTTGATTTCTTTGCAGCTTGGGTGTCCACCACACACACATGTGACTGTGTCGTAGCAATAAACAGAATGATAAAACCTTGAAGCCAAGAACATTGTGCTTAGCTAGCTATACGTATATACATTTGTACGCACACAACACAAGACTGTCTCACAAATTAGGTGCGTTCGACGTACAGAATGACTTTTACTACAGAGAAAAAATTAGTGATATTTAAACGTTTTGTTAATACAGTCTTTCTTTGTTTCTATGATAGATTTATAGTGCCTTTAATGAGCTTTAAGCCAGTTTTTGTTTCCTCAAAATAACTTAATGAATACCAAAGATATGAATGTTTATGTACGAAGCATATTTACCCACATTTAACAATTTAAATGCCTTGAATTGGGTATCCATTACCGGCCGTGCAGCATTTAAATGGCTGTAGCTCAAGTGGTTAACAAAATGAAATACATTTTAGAAAAGCAGAGAACAGTAATGTCAGATTCATGAGGTCACAAGTTCGAAACTTAGTTAAGGTGTCTTACCTCCTTTAAGGCTTTTTCTGAAATTTTCCCTTATACTGAGAAGATGAATGTCAGGTAACACTAAACTCTAGGAAGACCAGGCCCATTTAAGCATCATATCAACTATTTCGTTAATTTACCATCTGATATGATCTACCCAGTCAAAGGTCGTTGAACTTATGGCAGAATACTGATTACATTAGCATGTAAACTTTAACTTTGTGTTTATTGCCTGAGCTAAATAATGGGATTTTGTATGATGTTGATGTGTTGAATTGAAATTTTCAATCCATGTACTCTATCACATCAGGTTTTTTTGACAAGTCACTTTGTAGGTATTGCATAGTTACATAAATTTCATGAAATTTTTACTGCACTTTTATATTTCAAAACAAACAGTAGTTCAAAAGGACACAGCATGCTGAAATTCTGTGTATGGTTGTTCATTCATGTCACTAGCATGCAGTTTGCTTTGTCTTGTTAACTTTACTATTAACTTAATAAATCAGCACAGTTTATTACACAAAGAAGTACACCATTTGTTTCATGGCTGAGAAAGTCTTCCTGCTCCTTTTTTATGCTTGTCTTCAGGTATTTCACGATATATTATCCAGCAGCAAATGGCAAACATACTGATGCTCCGGCAGCATCCCTGATACCTACATTTGAACTCTACAGAACCTGGAGAATTTGTTTGCATTGCTCTTCACTAAAAAATCCTAGATTTTCAGGGAAATAATCTTGATGAGAAAACAGAAAATGAATTGTGAGGCTCCTATTGCAACCAAATTCGTGGAATACCTCAGGCATGTTTGCCACACTATTTTGATAAGATCCTTGTTTTTGCCAAGAAAGATATCCATGCTGCATCAAACATTAGCTTCTTAATTTCAGGACCGTTTGTTATTTCTTCCTTTAATTTTGCTTCAGATAGCAATGAAATGTCTCTTATGAGGTGCAGTCCAAAAGTAATGCATGCGTTTTTGCTGTGACTGTAAAATTGTTGCTGCAGCAGAAAGAATGCTGGAGGAAGAAGGAAACTATCTTGGATAATGAGCAAACCATCGGGTTTTATTCCGAGAGAGAGCACGAAGGGGCAGGGACAATTTGTATGCTGCTTATTGTGGAATTTTTGCGAGGAGAATAGTATGCTATCAAATACTTTTGTTTGGAAAGGTGAAAATTGTATCAGTATTCACCGTGAACTTGTCTTTGTTGGTGGGTATGATGCACTGGACTATATACTGCTTGCAAAAGTTAAAGGCATGCGAATGCTGGCCATTGCTCAAGCGGAGCGCTGTTGCCAAGCGTATTGTGTGTACTGGCAGAGGTTCTATACATAAGAGCAGTTCAGGCGTGTGACATGCATGTACCACATTCGGCAGTGCTGGTAGGAGGGGCAAGCATAGGATTTGCTGGAGTCTGCAGTATGGCCTGCCCCATATGCCTTTAACTTTTGCGAAGATTATAGTAATGTGAATAGCTGGATGACGAAATTCAAAACAGGAAGAGTGACCACTACTGATTTGCCACGCTTGGGCAGAGCTTGTTCATCTTGCCCATCTGCAAAGAAGGCTCTTATTCAATATTCTGGTATTATAAGCATGATATTGCATCATATCCTCTTCCTAAGGGCATGTCAATCACCAGAATGTTAGAGCCAGTTTGACTAATCAGTTGTTGCCTGCAATTGCAGAAAATTGGCCTGAAATGGTGAGAAAGTTCATCCTCCCTATTCACCTGATCTTGCTCCGAGCAATTTCTGACTGTTTGACACCCTGAAAAACGCTCTCCGAGGGAGCCAGTTCTTTTTTAGATCAAGGTTAGGATCTGCAGTATACCAGTGTCTAAAACATATACCCAAAGACTTCTGCAAAATGGTTTTTGGAAAAATGGATAGAGCATTGGCTACTGTGTTTAACAGAGAGACTAAGTGGAAAAATGACATTGTGTTATGGATGATTTTGTGTAAATAAAGAATATTGAGAATTTTTTGCGTGTTACTTTTGGACTGCACCTCATATAGCCAAGCTTAAAGTGAACAGGTGGTGACAAAACTTTAGATGACCTACAAGGCTTGACACACAATATTCTTGGGACTGCCAAATTATCTCTTGGTGGCTACTCCTTCACAGTCCAGTGATAAGCTTGTACCTTACTATGGCACATAGAGAAAGTATGGAAATTTAGTAAAATCAGATTAATCCAGCAGCATTGAAATCACCCAAACTTACCATTTGTTTTCTGTCGTTAAGTTGCAGTAAGAGCAGTTGCAAACTTTCATATGATTCTTTGAGGATCACTGAATAGGCAACTGACACTGAGTCAAATGTTTCTGTTATGAAGGAGAACATCCTTTAAACTTCGCAAGGATTGAAAATTCATTTCACATTGTCGGTTCCATTAGAATGATGTTCCTAGAGGGCACGAAGTTTTTCATGAAGTCTAGAACCTAACGTCTCAGCTAACTCTAAGGAGGCAAGATCCCTGACTAAGTTGTTTAGTTTACTCTGGTTAAAATACCCACACTATCCAGCACCTGATTCTGGTAGATAGTCACTTCTCTTTTTGGGTGATAGTGTTTAACACCTGCTTTTACTACAAGCGGTACTGCAGGTGGTGACACTGATGTTACATGGAATAAAGTTTGAGCACTGGTGGAATGAGATGGCAGGGAAAATTGGGTGAAACCCACCCCTACGCCATTTAATCCATCACAAATCCCACATGCAGTCACCTGAGATCGAACCCGGACCGTATTGGTGAGAGGCTAACCACTTGGCAATGGCCCAGCCCTAGATGTTGACTGTCAGTCATGTCGATTCCCCCATTTCTACATCAGACTCTAATGAAAACTGCTCAAAGAGTTTCTGGTCGCACAGGAATTGGTACATCAGGACCAATACGGCACAGGTTATATGACTGACCGTACAACTGGAGTAGCAGTTTGCTTTTTATTTTTAGAATTGTACCCTTTCATGTCATACGAACAGAAGTAGCAGTCATTACTATTGTTTGACTGCTCCCTCCAAATCATAGGTACTCCAAAAGATAGCAATGGGCTTCTGCCATTTGTCCAATGAGTTCTTCAGTGCATACTCTACATATTCTGAATAGTGCCCAAGATTTACTTTGGTCTCCAGGTTTGATTCCAAAAGAAGCATGATATCACTTTTCACAAAATGTGATGTATTGTGCCTCTGCTTTGGTAATGTGTATTTACCACATAACAAAAGTGGTCTGGATTGTTTATACATCCTCAGTTCAATATGGTTAATACTCCCTTATTCAACTAAAAACTCTCAACATTCTACTCGCCAATAAAGCTTCAAACGATATTGTTTTGTTTCAAGATGAAACAGTAATGCTGTCTCAGAGAAAGAAGCTACTTGTGTTGACTTGAGACAGTTATTGTAGGTGTCCCTAGAAGTATTTAAAACAAACATGAACTTGACTCTGTTTATCCAGGATTATTCTTTTGTTTGGAATATTGTCAATTTGTTGATACAGTGATGATTGTTAACTTTTATATATCAGTTGCATAATTAATGATTATTTGTATAAATATCACATTAGGGATGTTAAAAATATAAATAGGCATTGTTTTCTTGGCATGTTCGAGATTAATTGTACACGAAATAGGACATCAGACGAGGTCACGAGAAAGTGTCATTAAATAAGACAATATCTGAATGCTATTGTCATAGCAACAAATAAATTTCTGTTCTTCTTAGATCTACGGTTTTGAGAGAGACAGACATTTTTCTCAGCGAGACTCCAAGAAATAGAATATTAAAGGGTAAGTGTCTATATGAGAAAGACATTATTTGTTAGCAATACTCTGAGAAATTGAAATACATAGAGTATTATATAGTACAATATTCTTTAGTTGACGTGTTTTAAGTCAGATGCTGTATTCAGCGAGATTCTGCTAAATCATACGATATATAATTTCGGATGTGCCAAAACATACAAAGCAGTGAAAGAAAAGTACTGAGATTGTATTATGAGTCAATAGTTGTGTTGCTTTACAAAGATGCAAATAAATATTTCAACAAATTTAGAAATGGAGTTCAATAATATGCCTTGTTCTGTACCACGCCCCGAGAAAGATGAGACTCTTCATAGCCATGACCTTATAGCTACGACTTCATGGCCACGCTTCTGCCCATTAAAAAGTTGTACCAAATGCTGTGCCCAAATGAGGGGCACAAATTAGAGCAGGGCAAACTTCAACAATCAAATATTTATTGGATTCAAAATAGAAAAAAATGGCTACGAGAATTTTTGTGAGAAAATGGAAAGCAACTAGATCGTCAAGGAATTCCAAAGATGTTACTAAGGACGAAAGGACTTCTCTTCAATAAGGTTACACATTAGTGGATGTATCTACAGATGTATCTACATATGGAATTCCAAGAGATAAGAACTACTATGCAGATTTCCTGGAATCCAACATCACAAGGATGCACGTAAGAGGACAACCAAAAAATAGGATTACGAATTTTTAGTTTAGCTTAATTTTATCTAGTTTGTTACTCAGAAGTGTCAAGAAAGTATAACTTTTAAAACTAGCCAAGTGTATCCAAAGTGTGAATACGCGACAAAGTGAAAAGGAATTAAGAATGGAAGTAGGTGAGGGGTCAAATATGAAATAGTGATGAATTAGGAATAGAAAAAGGAGTAGCATCAGAATTTAATGATGCTCAGAAATTTAGGACAAAGCTTAGGGCAGAAATAGAAGAATTAAAGCAAAATGTGAAACATGATAGCTTAGAACAAAATGTAAGATTACAGCAGAAAATGGAACAGAATATAAATAGTGTCACAGCTAGATCGTAACTGGGGTACATAGCTTCGGTAATCAGATGGTAGAGCAGAAAGACACTGTTTGGCTTGAAACATATTTATTTTCTTTTAGTATTAAAACAACAGTAAAGCAGTGTTGGTTTACAATTTAGGGGGTTCTGCCAGTTATCGTTTGGACTTACACTCTAGGGTTGAATAGGCTTACCCGTTATGGACGATGTCAAGTTGCGTTGATGAAGTGGAGAGGACCAGTCAACATAGTTGACTCGTCGGATGGCGACTGACCGCCACCTAAGCGGTCTGGAGCACAGCACACAGCAGTTCCTGAATCTGACTCCCCCTGAGTGAGCTCTCAGCACCCGGTTATATCGCGTCCTGTCGTCTATGGGGGTCTTGCAATTGTAATGGTGGCTTTTACCATATTTGGTATGCCAACGCCCTGGTGAACAGGATGTTCTAGAAAATTCTTAAGACACGTGACATCTCTCATGTGGCATGATGCAACATTGGTTCCACCAGTTGCTATGCGGAAGGGTGACATCATAGAAAAGTCCATAGGGACTACATAGGAAGTGGTGAACCATTTATGTCCGGTCACGTATACATTTTAAGACATTTGTAACAATTTAAAAGAATTATAAAATGAGATTTATCACAAATTTAGAAGCTTAATATGTTATAACTTAATATAAAATAGGTACTTCTCAATCACATACTTGACAGGACATGAAACACGATATAAGAGAATTAAGACAGGACTTCAAACAGAATAAAAAAGAATTCGAAGGATTAGGGCAGAAAATGGACCATTATCATGAAAACTTGAAACGAGAATTACTACAAGTGCTTGATAAGTCTACACTAGGTTCAGTGCAGTATTTAGGACAGAAAACAGACGTAAATAATACTAAAGTTGAATTAGAACAGGTTAATAGTGAAATAGAAATGGATATTGACACGTTTGATGAAAAGACAGGAGACAAAGATAATAAATTAGGTGGAAAAGAGCTAGAAAACAATAAATAGGAGTTCGGAAAAATAGAAGGTAATAATAGAAAAGTAAAAATAGATAAAAACAAGGAAGAATCTGAAAATAGTAAGAACAGAGAAATAGAACGTGAGATTAGCTTAAAGGGGGAGATGGTAGCTCAGAAACTAAGCTGAAAGACAATGATACACTTGTACCTAATACAGACAATATAGCAGAATCTAAGGATGTAAGTAAGAGAAGTAAAATATACCCTATAGGCAAAGGAATAGATGTAACAGGAACTGATAGGAAAACAACAAATGACAGGATTGTGAAATTCATGTATGATTTAGAAACTGATGGGCATGTAGAGCTGAGAGTAAAGTTAGGTTACGTGATAATAATGGAAGTGAGGTTCGAGGCAAATCAACAAAATGCAATGAATGAAATGAAACAAAATGGTGAGATAGAAAGTGTAATGCATAAAAAGACAATTGAAATGGGAAATGTAATTTAGGGAACAAAAAGCATGATTTCAACAAGTACAACAACTGAAATAATTGTAAATCCCAAGTCACGCACAGAAAATACAATGCAGTTGTAACAGAAACAAACCCAAGGTCACACACAATTGCGACACAAGTTCAAGGTTACACAAAATACACACACGCAAAGATTATAAAAAATGTGGAGTAAAACATGAGGATAGGTGCACGGTACTCACTGTTTCAGAATTTAAGGAAAAGGAAATAGAAATATGTTTTTTGGAATGCATAAGCACATGCCTAAGAAAAACTTGAATACGTTCACAGGTTAATTATTGTTTCAAACATTTAATTTATTTGCCTAATTTTATTTAAGAAATATGAGGATTTAGAAACATATTAATTTTTATTATTTGCAACATTTAGAGAAAATGGATAGAAATGTTAAAGTATTCATGAAATATTCAAAGCACCAGCAACACTGGACATAGACAAGTAAGCATGTTACAAGGGGATAAAATTTGGACTTGTAAAATAAAAAGTTAAACGTACACTTTTTTTAAGTATTGTGGTAATAAAATATCAGAAAATAATAAAAATACCCGCTGTGCCATGTTAAGGTAAAACCGTACATTTTACAGAATTGTATAAACTTGTCAAAGTAAAGTGCTAAGTGATCAAGTGAAAGAAATCAACAAGAGGAAGTGTTGTGTGATGTTTAAAGTTTATATATAAATTTAAAACAGCACAAGGTGAATAGGAAACAGTTATTATGGATGTCCCCAGAAGTATTTAAAACCAACGTGAACTTGACTCTGTTTATCCAGCATTATTCTTTTGTTGTCTGGAATATTATCAATTTGTTGATGTGATTAACTTTGATATATCAATTGTGTTCACATTATCAATGATTATTTGTATAAATATCACATTAGGAGTGTTAAAAATATAAATAGGCATTGTTTTCTTGTCATGTCCAAGATTAATTGTAATGTGAAAAATATGACATCAGACGTCATAAGAAAGTGTTAAATAAGACAATATCTAAATGCTATTGTCATACCAATGAGACAGGATATTGTAAGACCCCAAAAGAAAATAGTTTGTGAATATTTGTTAAGAGTGTAATTTGTTTTTGATGTTGGTATGAGTTGGTTGAATGACGAAAACGTGTTACTATTGTTCATTGTTACAAACAATTAAGTTTGTTTAAAGACGTCATAAATATTTCCATGTTTAATTTTAATATATATGTATAAATAAAAGAATTATATGTGTTCAATATTAAAAGCGAAGGGAGAATAGCTAAAGATCGCTTCCCTAACAATACGGGAACTATTTGATGGACGCATACGCGGATGTACACAAAAAGAAGTGTGATGCGGCGCCAATTGTCTAGTTAATGGAGTCCGTGTCTTTGGCATAGATGGACGCATTTTTGTGTGTGTGCGTCATAAAATAGTGAAAGTAAATTTACTAAGTGTTTAAAGACCGTTGATTTGAGTAGAATAAGTGAAACATTAGCTAACTTTAACAAGTTGGTTAATACGAAGTGTGCAATTAAATGAAAGGACGTAAAATAGACGAAATGTAAAGTGATAGAAAACACATTTAGCGAAATATCGCTAAATTTTCAGACATTAAATCTCAGCAATGCTAGGGAAGTCGATCTACTGAAATAAAAGACTTGCTATTGTGATACGATTTAAATACTGTGAACAAGAAGGTGCGAATAAAATATTTCACTAAAGTTAACCCCGAGTGTATGTTCATTCCATCCAGTACCATGACCCGAGATAACGAAAGAGTCAAAAGCTTATCACCATCACCGACGTTAATTATAAAAACAGCACCACCAAGAAATCAATTTCCGTTCTTCTTGGATCTATGGTTTTGAGAGATACAGACTTTTTCTCAGCGAGACTCTGAGAAATTGAGTATTAAGAGGTTCAGTACTCTCAGACTGAAGCGTCTATAGGACAAAGATGTTATTTGTTAGCAATACTCTGAGAAATTGAAATATATATTGTATTATATAGTACAATATACTTAAATTGATGTGTTATAAGAAGTCAGATGCTGTATTTAGTGAGATTCTGCTAAATCATGTCATATATAATTTTGGACATGCCAATACATTCAAAGCAGTGAAAGAAAAGTATTGAGATTGTATTACGACTATAATTGTGTTACTTTGCGAAGTGCAAATAAATATTTCAACAAATTTAAAAATGGAGTTCAATAATATGCCTTGTTCTGTACAATGCCCAGAGAAAATATAGGAGTCTTCATAGCTTCAAAGCATTCTCCATGAATAAAAAACTGTACCATTGAAATTACAGGTTAAGTACATGCTTACGAAGATAAGATGATGTAAGGAGTTGGTGATATTCCTATCTCCCATAAATATAGTTGCGGGACCATCTTATTTTGCTTCAACTTCCTTACGAGATAGCACTCCTTACGATCAACACTTTAAAAATGTTGAATAAGATTGCTTTTTATGTTCTAGTACACTAAAACAACATATGTTAAGTTATTGCAGTTTAAATAAATAGGCTCATAATCCACTGTAAGAAAATTAAAATAAGAAAAGAGTAATACGTGATAGGAACTTTCTGGCTTTGAATTTGAATTTACAGTGCTACAAAATGCCCTAAAACAATCAGACATCTGAGGCAGGGATTTCATCGCAGTTGCTGAACCTCGGTGGAGGAATGAAGAAAGTTTTCATTCAACAAACTCATTAATTTTTGTCATGAAATCACAGTGAGACAGCACAATGTTGTAGGCCAAGACATCAAACAGGCTTATTTTGACTCATATAGTTGTAATGTTTTATACTATTACAGACTGTTTTTAAATGTTTTTTATAAAAGTTTGCAAATGTTATTTAACTGAAGAAGCCAGAGCTTGTGTCGGGTGATATTCAGAAAACAGGTTTTATTTCCATCACGTAGTGCAGATGAGTGGAACTGCACCAGATGGCTGTAGCAACTTGCCAAACATTATATAATCTTAACATTAAATTTTGGTTGCTTTTGGCTTCACTTGGGCTTAACTATTTATCTAATTGTGTGACCAAATGAGGTCTACTTTTAGATTATCTTGTAGTTCTGTAGGAAATCATCTAGTGTTTTTCATTTTTACTGCACAGAATTCTAAAACTATTACATTAAGACTCCGTATTATAAAAGAAGTTTGACTGAAGGTTCAGTTAAACCAAACCAAAACTTCAACTGCAGATGCTGTTTTATAAGCTTCTGGTTAAGTTACACTGCAGTACAATGGTGTGGATATACCTGGAGGCTGAGAAAAGAAGACGATCATTCTTATTCTTACACTGCAACTAGATGCTGTTGGTAGACCTGCCAGCCTAGAAAAAAGTTAAAATGTTCTGAAATAATGGCCATTCACGATAAAGATTAAGTGTAACAGTTTAATGTTAAATTAATGTGATGGAATACTATTCACAACGAGAAGTAGTAACGTTTGCAGCAACACGTTCGACCACTAATCTTTATCTTTTCTTCTTGCACAGCAACTAAATGCTGTTGGTAGACCTGCCAGCTTAGAAAAAAGGATAATGATTTGAAATAATGGCCATTTACTATGAAAAATAAGCATAACAGTTTGTTAAATTGATGTGTCAGGCTACCTTTCACAGGGGAAAATGTTTGCAATAATGAAGCGTGTAGCAACTTAGGTACATTCACCAGTTTGCTTGGCAGTTTATTCGTACTAAACAAAGTGTGATGTGCACTTACTTGGCACTATTTATGGTGATTGCTTTTCATATATTTTTACCAATCGCTCATCAAAATTCATTTTCCTATCTACTTGAACTTAATCATGGCTGAAAAAAACATTCTCATGGGTATACAGAAGGCTAGGCAACACGCAATTGTTTGTAGAACCTGACACCGCATGTTTGTGATACGTGAATTAATTGCATTACATGGTCCCTACTTTTATGTTTATGCTTAATTTTTAAGCATATATTATGGGGCCCAAATGACCTAGCTGTCGACGGGCCCTTAAATGCCACTCACTATATTGTTGTTTTGGGGGTGCCATGGCCAAGTGATTAGATCACTCACCTCTCGCCAACATAGCCTGTGTTCAATCCCAGATGGATGGGATGGATCTGGTGGATGAAGAGGTGTCTGAGCGTGTTTTCTCCAGGTTCTCTGTTTTCCCCTTTCGTTCATTCCACCAAGTGCTCCGTAATCACCTTGCTTTTCATCCATTTTGCTCTCATTTTATATTATCTCCTTCCTTACTCTTGTACCAAGCTTCAGATGATAAATGACTCATCCTGGCTTCTCTCTCTCCAGGGTTAGTCTGTTTCTCGCCAGGCATTTGACTCTCAGGTGCCTACTTGTAAGTCCTGGGGGTGCAAGTACTTCAAACGAGGGGGTAAACAGAGAAAGTAGTAGTATTGTTATTTTAATAGAAATTGAATAATAAAATATATGGTTTTACTGTTTATACGCTCATGTTGCATTCTATCCTGTTTCAAATGTGGCCTAGTAAGTTTAGGACTGTCAGTTTCATATGAGGGCTGTCCCAGAAGTACCTGACCTGATGTATAGATAGTGGTTTTTGTTTCAAACAAATGGCTATGGTAGAAAGTACCATCCTTATAAAGCTTAAGTTTGATGATGATACATTTAGTATTTGTTTGGCAGCCATCAATAGTGAATGCTCTCATCAAATTTATAAATATGGATAAAATTGGAGGACAAGTTCCAATTAAGTTAAACTGAAATTCAACTTAAGCCTCCTTTTGAAATACTGGATTTTAATATCACTTAATACTGAAGTATAATCTGCTTCAACATCTTCTGGTATCCCTAGTAAGCTTCTGACTTGCAAATTATGCCAGAGAAGTCAATGAAGTCACGGAAAGTCAATATTCATGTAACCAGAAGTCGTGAGCTATCTCAAGATTTTGTAAGCCAAAAGGTATTTATTTGGAGCAAAATGGAAACATTTGTGAAACAGTTTTAACTTCACAAGAACCCAGACTAACATTTCTGGCATCAGTTGTCTGCACTGTGGTAAAGCATTTGCAGGAGACTATGGAGTAAGGATATACTTGAGCAGGGTTCACCCTGAAATAAACAGGAAACTGATTATTGTAAATGGAAATGAAAATGCAAATCTATTCTAATCATAACTCGCATGAAATTAGTACTTCTCCTTTAGCTCCATATGCTGGAATTTAAAGCTATAAATCCCAACTGAAGTTTTTGGATTGACTCTTTTAAGATTGAGCTTGGCAAAAACTAGTTTATCGGTGCAGTAAATGAGCTTACAATATTCTTAGCTGATTCAGCAGATCTCCTACCTAGCCCTAAACACCATGCCAGGAAATTTGCAGAAGCAAGAAAGACAAAGAAAATTTTAGTGTTTAGAAAATTTACTACAAATCTACCAACCCAGAAAGAGCTGCTGAAAGAGAGGGAAAGAAGGCATAATAAATTTCAATATAACGTGATATAATTCCAATAATGTAATCAACAAGAAAAGCAGTTAGGTCGATCTTGGATGACAAAATTGAGTCATACAACATTGATATTAACTGTTTGAGATCCTTTTCCCAGGCTCCTCAAGCCTCAACTATCTTTTATCTGAATATGTTACTAATGTATGTACAAACAGATGAATGGTGAAACATTTGATGCTGTGGTCACAAAGAACAAAGTTGCATACACAGTGAATGGCATTGCAGTGAATACTTCATCTGGACCAGACCATGCCCTCCTTAGGGCTCTGAAAGATGACCTAGCATTTCATGTTAATGTCTGGTAATAAGACTGCTAAAATCTGGAATAATGCCTCCTTGAGAAGAGCGGGAACTGTGGTACTACCTAAATCAGGTGATAGTAATAGATTCCAGCTGGAGATTTCTTTAGTATTTGCTCTGTGGTTGTTTGAGTGATCGATCACATGTTAGATAAGAGGCTATATCAGTACATTTCATTCAATGAGTTTCGAACTGGTATCTGTAAATCTCCTGGAATGTTAATATATGGAAACATCCTCTGATCTATCCTTCATGCTATTAAAACATAAAGGTCACTATTGTGTCTGGATGTTGGTAAAGCCTTTGATAATATTGATTGTAAACACCTAAAGGTTACTGTAGAGAGTTCACGTGCTCCATCACAATTTGCTGATCTTATTGGAGCTTTACAAGAAGCTTAACAAAATAAAATTCAAATGAATAACAAGAAGGGTCAAATGATCAATCTGCAAAAATGTCGTGATACAAGGTTCTCCATTGTCACCTACATTATTTAATCTTTCAACATATATTTTAAATCCATTGTGGAAGTGACCCATTACATCAAAATTTGGTTTTAAACTTTTTGCTGCAATGTATCTCACTGTAACTGCATCATTGGTCAGATGGTAGCATGCTAGCTTCCAAATCTCCATCCTCCCCAGCCGAAAAGTGTGTGCGAATTTAATGTTTGTAAAGAAAATCCAATGTAAACGAACCCGAAGTTATGCAGATAATAAATGAGTGAATATCGTTGTCAATGAGCGGTTGCTCCACAGGAAAGGCCACTGTTGTGACCTTGGATGTTAAAGCCAGCACATAAATGGAGCAAAAACAGAAAAGTACCTCATTGTATTAGACTTCACAGACATGATTCATATTTATAAATATGAAGTTTCTGCAATTGTACTTATGAAATTGGCCATCAGAAGATTTTCAGAAATTGGATGTTCACTTAACCTTACAAAGTCTGTGCTTATAAGTATTTCCAAAGTTGAACTTGTAGAAAGAATTCTCTCTGTATACTGTGACTTAGAAATAAATTCCGTTGGTAAGAAACTATTTATTATCTTGGAGTACAGTTTTGTGATTCTATTGTATTTAATTCCAGCTCCACTCTAAGAGACCTAACCAACAAATTGCACATCTTAACTGTTTCTTCATGCAGACCAAAAATATAACCTTCTGAATACATGTGTTTGCCCTTCCCTAATCTACAAATGCAGATAACTCCAATGCTGATACCAAAAAAATTCTTGGACATTGGTGACAGACTAGTAAAGGCTCCAATAATGGAGATGCTAAGTCTTCCCATGGACATTCCTGATGCAGTGGTTTACAATCCCAGGAAATACAAAGGTTTGGGCACATTTAGAACCAAATAGGAAGCAGTGCTACAGCAAATCAATGCATTGCATTGTGTATATAAAACCCTAAATTAGTTTATCAAGCAGACATGTAACCTTCAAGAGGAAAGCATCTGGTCCAGAAAGTTGAGCCAAAAGGCTTAAACTATTCCACAAAGATCAGAGCTTCCTGAATGTGAGAAGGTTCAAAACCAACTAAGAATCCAGGAGTCTGATGTCTATAACCATCTGCAAAAAGGAAAAGATGTCTTATTTAAACAATAAGGGGCATTGAAAAAGAAACGAGCTGGAGTCTGGTATGCGCAAACTGGTGACAGGATGGTAATATCGTGGTATGTGTGATGAAGTGTTGTTCCAACCAGAGCGTGGAAGTTCGCAGCCCGTTGCTAGAGGGCACGCATGCACATCACGTGACTATACAAAGCTAGCAGCAGCATGCATTAATCGTCCAGCGCTGCCGGTCGCATTGCAAACAGTGAAATGGAGGGGTCCAAAGAAGAGCAGAGACGTGTTGTTCGTTTTCTGACAGTGGAAGGAGTAGGGGGAAGAGACATTCATCGACGAATGTCACAAGTGTATGGCGAACACTGCATGTCCCTTGCAAGGGTCAAGGTGTGGCACAGGCGCTTCAGGGGAGGATGGGTGCCATTAGCCGAAGATGCACAGTCTAGAGCACCACACTGCATTACCGATGACATCGTCCAGCTAGTTGATGCACTCATTACCCAGGACTACTGAGTGACAGTGAAAGCCATAGCCGCCAAGGTTGGATTGAGCGTCGGAAGTGTTCAGATCATCATGAAGGGACGACTGCTCTTGCGCAAAGTATGTGCCCAATGGGTGCCCCACAGTCTTCAACCACATCAGGAAGCATGTCCAATGGCACACTGTCTTGGTCATCTTCAGCACTATGCTAGGGAAGGGAATGAGTTCCTGGCACAAGTGGTGGCTGGAGATGAGTTGTCATCGTTGGCTGATGATGGTGTCATCACTTCGAACCAGAATCAAAATGATAAAGTCTCCAGTGGAAGCATCCAGGGTCACCACCACCAAAAAAAGCGAAGGCCATCCACTCAAGTGCAGGAAAGGTTATGCTGACGTTCTTCTTTGACCAAGATGGCCCCCTTCTGATGCACTTCCTGCAGCATGGGACAACAGTGAATGCCCAGCGTTACTCGCAATCCTTGACCAACCTTTGCCAAACGATCAAATCAAAATGACCAGGCAATCTCACTTGTTATGTAATTCTGCTCCACGACAATGCAAAGCCTCATACGGCTGACACAGTCGCGGCACTCCTGCAGAAATTCAAATGGGAGGTTCTCGGCCAGCTCCCTGGCTCTGAGGGGCAAACGATTCACCTCGGATGACGATGTCCAGCTATATGTGTGGAACTGGCTCACATCGCAGCCACGGGACTTTCATGAGACAGCCATTCACTGTCTTGTGTCACAGTGGGACAAGTGTATCAACAGCCAGGGCTAATACTTCTAACATGCAGGTACTGGTTTCTGTAGTTATGTCTCCAGCTCATTTCTTTTTGAACGCACCTTATAGATGGATATGGAATCATTGGTCCATCTCGTAGTGAATGACCAAATCATTTGAAAATGGTGGGGAATGTTGCTACGCTGTGCTGGGCAGATCTAAGACAATTGTTGTCGACCACAAGGAGGTTAAAACTCGTGGACATAGTCTGGGTTCCTGTTCACATGGCTAGACTCTGTGAAACATCAGACATCACACAGTGAGATCAGTTATTGCAAATGCAGTTAAAAATGCTGATTATAGTACCTTCAAAGAGGTACATGGTCTCTCTGCCACTGGCAGTTCAAGGCTTATCTTGCATGGTCTTCAATGAAACCACAAGATCTGGTTTTATAATTGACCCTACTGTGCTTTTGAAACAAGTGAGTCGCAACCTGAAGAACTTGATCCATAAAGCAGAATATTTATAATCCAACCATCCCCTATTACTGCTAAGTACCACCTGAAGGAGCTGAAAGTGATTGGACTTTGAGCCAGAAGAACTGCTGCTGCATTCATGAATATATTCTGGAGACTTCATTTACCTCCTGTTATTACTGAGATCACTTTGGCTGCTCTTAGGGGATCATTGGCTGTTTTAAGAAACCATCTTTATTAAACATGATGATACATAATTATACATATAATGTACTTTAATTTCATATTTCAAAACAGGAGAAGTTTATATGTTCATTACAAGACCTTAAATGTTAATTTTGAATTGTCCTTTTCGTTTATTTGTTGAACTCCTTGTTTTTATGGCAATCCATAATTTTGGGGAGATTATTAAATTAAAATTAGCTACAATGCTACATCTTGTTACATACACAACACATCTAGGCACCAATTATGGGGATCACATTTCATATTAATTTCTAGTTTCATATTTTTTTTGTAAATTTTACATTCCTTATTTCAGAATTTCATGGTTTTCTTTATTACTCTTTGAAGCAGTGTGCAAATACAAGATATTTTCTTCCTGTTTGTGGATCAGATAATATTGCATATGATCAAATACTGCTTCCAAAGTAGAGCAGTTGTGAAATACCTGGCATCTTACATTATTGTAAATTCATACCTCTGTTCACAGGTATGGACTAGAATGCCTCTTCAGGTTCTACAGCTACGGACTGGAAAAAAAATTCCGCCCTGAGGTTTATCAAGACTTCCAAGCAGAAACAATTGCTGACTTTGAGAATGGTAAAGCTTTTGCAAATTATGTTTCTGGCTTTCATTTATTTGTAAAATGAAGCATAATTTAAGACTCAATCAAAATACACACACAGACACAGACACAGACACAGACACACAGACACAGACACAGACACACAGACACAGACACACAGACACAGACACACACACAGACACACACACACACAGACACACACACAGACACACACACAGACACACACACAGACACACACACAGACACACACACAGACACACACACACACACACACACAGACACACACACACACACAGACACACACACACACACACACACACACACACACACACACACACACACACACACACAGACACGCACAGACAGACAGACAGACACACACACACGTGGCAATCATTAAAGACATTTGTGTGTCATTAGTTCTTATTGATGCTTAGTTCAGATTCTTTTGTTATAAGTAGAAACAAATTGCATATATTTTGTAAGAGGTGTAATTTGTACAAAGACATGAGGAATGCAGTTTGTCTGGCTTAAACCTAGAATAAAATAAAAATTACACAAAAACTAATTGGAATATTTATTTGCAGACTTTTTGTTAATGGACAGGAACTTAAAAGTTTTTTTATGCGAGTTGTTTTATGATGTGCACAGCGTTAGTGATATGTCAAGTATGGAATGAAGTAAATGTAACTCTCTGATACCCTGTGTGACTTACTTTAGTGGACTCCATTCAACGGCCACACAAATGTTTTCAATGACCTCATCAGCAATTTTGTGTTTTATATGTTTATCTGAGTTGGAAAGGTGTAGGATGGAACACTATTGGTAAGTCACAGCTGGTATATTATCAGTATGCGTTAACAGCCTTCCTCATCCCACTGCCTTTGATAATGCCAAATGGTCGCATGGACGGTGTTGTCTTATCTTTTATTTCAGTTGCTCTGAGGTTTTATTGAACAACTAGAATCTTTAACAGCTCTCTGAATGCACAACTAGGTAATGTTAAATACGGGTTTAAGAAGTGCATAATGCAGGGGACCAATGTATGAGAAATGAAAGTAGTGAGCAGTAATAAAATATTTGCATGATGGAATTGTGTAGCTGGCAATGCATAAATATGAGAATGGAGGTACTTTTGGCAATACATGTACATAGATGATGTAGATACAAAAAAGGTGAGAAACACTATTCTCGTTCATGATTGCAAATCTCGGTAACTCTAAGGCAGGAACTCTATTTTACTTACCTATGCATACATTCCTCAATTCAACCCAAAAAGTCTCCCAAAAGTAACAATGAGCACCACAATTACAGAATAATGAGGATCCCTTTATATTAGGATCAAACAAATTAATTTATGAATCACATAACCTGAAATAACTATGGAATCATAAGCTCATGAGGTGCAGCAGGTAGATAACTTAAAATAGGAATATATATTCGTAAATATGCATTTATAAAAGAAATACACAGATGCGTTCAGTTGCATTCTAGAGGCATAAACTGTATGAGTGAAAATAACTATGAAATCTTTAGCCCATGTAGTTGTACAGAGGTAGATAATCTAAAATATGAACATGTTTCTTAAATATATGTTTATGAAAGAAATAAAAAGTTGTATTTTGGAAGTATAAACCGTATAACCTGAAATAACAGTGAAATCATAATCTTACGCAATTGTGCATGAGATACAGCAGATGACCTACAGTGTGCGTGCATGCATACGTAACATAATGGACGTTTATGAAACAAATACAAAGTTTGATAAAAGCTAGATGTGGTAGATGATTGACAAATGGAATGCTTTAAAGATAAACATTGGTTTTTATTGGAAATAACTGCTGCAAATTACTGGTGATTTCAACATTATTTGAAATGTGGATTTTCACTAATAACAGCTAAAGGGAATGAGGAAAAAGGAAATCTCCACTTCATAACACTTTCTGCTATTGTTACATCTCCTTTGTTTGCATTATTCCACTATTTAGTTAGTGCTTCTGTTCCATTGTTTCAGTTTTAGATCAGGATTTCATTCCATATCCCATGTTCCTCTCTGGTTCATAGTTACCAACCTCTTTGTCTAGCACATTTTTTCTTGTCAAGTTGGCATGGTTTAGCAACATTGTGCATCAAGAAGGCCGTATTCAGCACTATCATCCACAACTATAACCGACTTCGTAACAGCAGATTCTTTTGCTAAGAGCATATTGAAAGGACCATCTTTATTGTGTTTGTGGCATTAGCAGTGGAAGAAGGGCGAGGGACAGCTTTGCAACTTCATGGAATGTGGTTGCTAAGGGATGGGCACTACTATACCTCCATTGAAAACAAGGTTGCACCAGTGTCACGGATGTCATTTTGGCAAGGGCAAGTATGCAGAACACTTTGTGCTGTGGGGTCCACATCTTAACTAACGCTGTGGTTTGCTCTCCAAATGTTTATGGTAACCACACATGCACTATTCATTACTTGTATGGGTTCAACCACAAAAAGTAAAATATTTTTAGTCATTGTTAAAATGTATATTAAAAAAAATAAGCTGTTCTGTAATATTTTTTATATTTTCTTTAATATTTAGTCTTTGACTAATAAATTTTTGTTTTACTCAAGGTTTAAACTGTACACACTGTATTTAAATAATATGGGAATTCTCAGCTTATTAGTGAATATGAAATCCCATTTTGCATAGCTGACTTTTGGTGTGGCTTCTTACATGATGCTAAACATTTTAAGCTATGCTACAGAAAGTGAAAGGATTCGCTAACACCACAAGGCAAATTGTCAAGGAGTGGGGTTTGATAGTAGACCTTTCAACAAAACATTATGTAACTTAGTCATAACACTGTACTGTTGAACCAGTTAAGTGAGTAAGGTTTTCTTTGATGTTCTTTTAATAGGTCAACTATATGGTTTAGAGAAATTCTGGGCATTTCTCAAATACTACAGGCATAGCTCAAAACTGCACATTGATCCAAAATTAAAGGAGTATCTCTCTGGATACAACGATGTCAAGGATTTTCGTGTAGTAATGGTAAGTACTCTGGAGAAGTTCAAGGCCATAACCATAAAAGCTGGATATTTAATACTACCATAAGGAGAATTCCACACCAGAGGATACATAATATGTAATGTAGTACTGTTCTATAAAGTATTTTGTTACTAATTTTCAAAATTTTCATGTTCTGCTTTAAAGTGAAAAATATTTACATATGTAATTTTTAATAATCTGTCCAGCTGCCCAGGTTACTGCAGCTGTAGGCTGGCCCTTTTGATTAAATGGTTCCTGCAATAATGGCTTTAGATTAAATGGCACAAGTAACAAATCTTTTATGTGTGCTCACCACAGTACTGAAACCTTCTGTGCCAGCAGAGAGAGAGAGAGAGAGAGAGAGAGAGAGAAGCCACCTTTACGAGGACATTCTTCTGTTTTTGTGGGGACTATAATAATGTGGTGTTGGCATCCAGCTGTAGTTCAGTTTAGACATTGCTGAGACAAGCTAGTCGACAACAGGTTCAGTTCATTCCGAGACACCCAAGTGCAGTTGGCAGGAAGTGAAATCATTTTATTTATTTATGCCAACAAGCTTACTGCTGGTGTTTTTAAACACACAAGCCATATGTGGACAATGTTTTAGAGGTGGAATCAGGACTGAAAAATTTGATGCCATAGCCGGGATTTGAACCACGGATCTTCCGCTTATGGAGCGGCTGCTTTAATCACTAAGCTACCATGGCCAACTTGCCAGTACAACATTAAATTTCCCAGCTTATTCATACTTTTTTCCTGGTTAGACCACAAGGGAATCTTACATCAGAGATAAATACCCCAAGGGTGACTTATAATTGTAAGTACTTTATGTCCTGGGCTTAAGTAACCTTTAGATGCCCACACACGTGTGTTCAAAAACACCAGCATTAAGCTTGTTGGCATAAATAAATAATAATTACCAACTAAAGGTTACTTAAACCCGGGACATAAAGTACTTACAATTGTAAGTCTGAAGGCGGTTCCTCCAGGTTGAGGCCTTTCCATTGCACTTCGGTTGGGCTGACCCCTGCGATGGCCCCAAATGTGGGTTACTCGGGCGTGTAGTTTTTGGTAGTCAGGACTGCGTTCACGCTATCCTGGATTTTTTTATACTCAGGGGTCACCGTCTAGGGGATATGTGAATGGCGACCACAAGGTACCCAAGCTGAGCAGAACATTGCTTCCACTTACTGGTGTTTTGCTCCTCACTGTAACTTTTCTATCTGACCTTACCTTGGTCATCTCTTATTCTCTTCCGACCCCGATACTATTAGGGTTCCTGAGGGCTAGGGAGTCTTTATTTTTCCAACCTCTCCATTTCTCTATAAAATCTTAACCCCTAACATGCTGAACTGTCATGGCATGTAATACGTCCTCTGATTGGTAATCAGAGGATATGGTCGGTGAATTTATTTTGATAATCCTCCCGGTCAGGTCGGTGAGACCCGTAAACCAACGACAGGTGTGGTCCTCCAGACAATCTGGGGGTTGTGAGAGAGCGATGTGACCGCCAAAACATAAAAATATGGTGCTCTCTAAAAAGCGGTTACATTTATTGCATTGGGATGTATTCTTCACCACTTTGTCCTCTGTGATCTGCAAGAGGAAATGGATTGAGACCACCTTCAAATATGCCCGGCCATTTCTAGTGCCCCATCCATCAGTGTAAAATATTGGAGAGCAAGAGGATTAATGACTTCATTGTCAGAAATCCAGCATTAGCTAACAACAACAACAATTGTAAGTCGCCCTTGGGGCATTTGTCTCTGATGTGAAATTCCCTTGTGGTCTAACTGGGAAAAAAGTACGAACCAGTTGGGGAATTGAGTGTTGTACTGGCAAGTTGACCATGGTATAGTGGACACAGTTTATCAGTAGTCACCAAGAGTTCAAAATGGCCGACATTACACTAAACAGCTGATGAAAGAATCACAAAAAGCAATTCTGCCAACGTACATAATAAAGGCATTCCTAACCTCAAATATCACAGGGTTAAAGTAACATACTTTCAAACGACGATAATGCTTGAACATCGTTACAACACAAGACATGATGAACCTACTCATCTTCGGCAGATCTTGTTCTGCAATAACACCTTTTGGATAAAATCACTTCCAAGCGCTAAATATTGTAATATATAGTTAATGCACTACTGTGTAGCGAACACAAAAATAACAACAGTAACTATAACAGCATTTACTGCTCTAAAAGAATTCAAGATAAAACCACGCAAATACGAGCAGCACATCCACAGATTGATTGATTAATTAATACGGCATCTAAACAGAATCTTGTTTTAAAAACTATCGGTTGGCCTTTCTGCAACGCGTTCATCAACAAGCACTTCTGTGGCAACATAACAGACGCAATAACACCAGCTAAGGTCGTAGCTTTACCATGGTTATATGTTACGAACAGTTGGCGGTACTAATGCAACCTAACGGATGGAATATCACCAAATATAACCAGACTGCACCATAATGGGAGAAAAATGTCAAGGTTGTTTTTTGGGGTATCTCTGCTATAGCTTAGTGGTTAACCTCTTGAGGGATATCGACGTGAAATCACGTCCATTTAAAATGACAGATGAGCGATATGGGCGTGTATACATGTCCTGTGCGTTTAAGCATTTAACCCTTATTTATCCCTTATCCAACTCAACTTATTGTAATTTTCCCTTTATGAAACATTTTAGTAAGGTCTATATACTTTATTGGCTTACCTTAATATGTTCGTTCTGCACTGATTTACCTCAAAACAGGGATAAAAACACAAGGGTACGTACATCTCCACATTCGCGAATTCCCTTCTTGCGGCACACGAAACACTTTCGAAATGGGCGGGACTTCTTTGCTGTTGGTGGTATCCTTTTAGGATAATGTTTTCCTTGAAGTCAGAGGGGTGCAGGGGTTTCGGATTTTCAACCCCCAACGTGGTATTGTTCAATTAGGCTGCGAGTTATTTATAGTCGGTAGTCGAGGTCGGTCATTGTCCTGTGTGGGTTTAGAGAGCTGTCCAAATCCCCAAACAAATGTATATGGTTATATCCAGTTGGTGCAAAAATATCATTTTATACCACTTCTCCCTTCAGCTACAAGCAGGAAAGAATACGTATGTATTTCAACAAAGAAAGACACGGACTCTACTCAGTTACGAAACTCGCGTAAGCAAAAGTTGCAATGTTGCTATATTCTGATGACTCAAGAGACCACGCATACAGTAGCGCTTTATTACACAGTATGCTGACGCATAAGCCACACATACAATGGGTGTTTCTTTACTGTTTCCTTCCGAGAACTTATATTAGATGCGTTCGACAGAGCAAAGTTGACTTTTCACCACAGTGAAACAAAATTGTGCCATTTCAACGTTTTGTAAATACAGCTCAACTTTGCTGATGATGTACATTTATACTGCATATAATGAGTTTTATACCAGTTTTTGTTTCATTAAAATAACTTAATATTTACACAAAATACAGCTGTGTATATACGAAGCATTTAACAATGTAAATGCTAGCAGTTCTCGGCTCGCGGACGTTTTAAATGGCCATCGCTCAAGAGGTTAAAGCAGCCACTTGATAAGCGGAAGATCTCAGGTATGGCATTGAATTTTTCAGTCCTGATTCCACCTCTGAAATCATTTTGTTTCACTGGTGTCAAGATGGGAGGAGATGTTGAAAGCATTATCTGGAATGGAGAAGATGGAGATGGAAATGAAATCTGGAATGAAGAAGATGGGAAGTGAAATGACAGTGACTTCTGCAATGGAGAAGATGGAGTAGGAAATAAAATCCTGAATGGATAATTTGGGAGGCGAAATAACCACAAGGACATCTGCAATGGGGAAAATGAGGGTGGAGCTATCAACCAAAATTTACATAGAACTGAGCAGTGTAAAGAAAGACATGGAAGAGCTCGGCAGAAGGATGAAGGACCTTGACCAATGCATTAACATTCTGGAGGACATCGAGTTACAGCTTAGCATTTTAGGAGGAGGAGTCAAAGGTATAGCCAAGGAGCTGAAAATCATGATGGAAGAAATGCTGGACGAAGGACTTCAGGACTTGAAGGTCGAGGCACAACGGAGCGACACAATATCTGCACATTGTAAGCCATCCAAATATGACTGAATGCAACTTTCAAAGCTTTCCAGCGACAATTAACTTCTGTTGCCACCTACAACCAATGGTCAGCAGAGGCAGAAGCTAAACAGCTGATAGCTAGTTTCCAGGATCGGGCGGCAAAGGTTTTGAATGTGATTCCAACATCGGTAATGTCTGGAGATGAAGCCCTTGAAAACTGATTCAGGAACCATTGCTTGGCCACAGCCTAAGGCGGTAACACCCAGGGAAGATGCTACAACTGGTGAACCTCCTGCCCAGTTATGTGTCCCAGGAAGCAGCCTTCTCTTCTGTCGACAGGGTGCGTGATGCCATAATATGATAGCATCTGATATCTGCAACTAAAAGGCCATCAACAAAGTGCTAATTTCCATGCTGAGGATGGAGCTGGCCAAGGTAACAGATGCCCCCAGCTTGAAGACTAGGACTATCCAATAAGATGGGTAAGGAGGATCCAATCAGAGTTGACGGCAAAGATCAAGTACTGTTTAGTATGGGGTGTGGTCAGCCAGGGCAACTACAGTACGGTCAGTGGATCTCTGGCTCTGACATTTCTCGAGGCCTGGTAATGTGGCGTTGCCAGTTCTTTAGTGCGAATTTCAAATAGCATATTTTAAGCATTTCACATTTTTTTGCAGATCGCTTTGCTACTTCATAAATTTCCATGGACAGTATGCTTAAACATCACAGAATAGTAGAATGTGGAAACAACTGTTATACCAATACCTACTGGGAAAAAAAACAATATTGTATTTTGTTATACTAATTGAAATTGGCTATTAAACAACTTGCATTTTAATTCAATGGGAAGATGCCACAATCCTTGTCAATATTGACTTCTTTGCCTTCACCATTGGAGTCACTGCTATTGTTACCTGGGCCAAATGAAATGGTCAGCTCCTCCATATGCGTTTCCATTATGCCTTCAGCTTCCCTTGCTATTCTTAAAAGTTTCTAGGTGTGATCCACATCATTTTTCCATTTGTCCACTGTCACTTACTGCACTAATAATTCTATGTCAGCAATACAAAACATTGTTATGCTACATAACCTTTTACTTATGCCCAAGTCAATTCAATTACATTGAAGTGACAATGGTAGCAAGGGAGCCTGGTGACAGTATGACCAAGAACAGCAGCAATGGTGTCTATTTCGTAAGTACAGAACCGTGGCTTATGCAATTTTAAAATTTGCAAAAGTTCTGCTTTCATCATCCAGGTATGTTTTTCTCCAATCACTGCAGAATAACATTTTTTCTGTTGCCCATTGTCGGTGCTTTGTTTAACTATGCTGAGTGGTAGGGTGCATTGTCCATAACAATAATGGAGTTTGTACCAATGTTTGGCAGAAGGTATTGTTGGAACCAGCGCCTAAGTGTTTCCATCCATCTCTTTGTGATAATTAAGAGTGCTCTTGGATTTAAATAAGAGCATAACACCCGGAACAAAACTGCATACACCATCAGAATAAAACAGAATGAATCTCTACTTCCTTTCCCAATTGGCACTTTCGTTGTCCCTGCAACAGTTTCATCAGTCCATGCAGTGGCGTGGCATAGCGTGGTGTGAGGACTAGGATATGCAATTTGAGCTTGTGTTAAGGGTACGCATAGGTGAAATTTCTAAAGTGTACGATTATTGACAGATTTTGTTCAAGCTCATATCAGATATAATATATGTAAGGAATAATATATGTTCAAATTTTCATTGCAATATCTTTAACGCCTTTAAATTTATTATCTTTTCTAGCTACTTTTCTGGCAGTGTACCTGAAATGCTCCACACAATGAAGATCTCAAAATTTTGATAACTTTAAATATTATTCTACTATAATAAGTAATCTAAAAATAATGTTTGCTTCAGAAATGTTGTAATGGTTCATTAAATAAAAATTAATAACTTTGAAGAACTAATTTTTCCACAAGTTTTACAGTTTTCATAGAACTTTATAATTCACCAACTGGTAAATATTAAAATTACAGAAAGGTTACTCCTATTTTTTTCTGCATTCTCAGTCAGTTGATTACAAGCACTCTGGATTCTACATTCTAGAAACCAATTTAACCTGTTTGACACCATTCTTTCCATCACTTTTGCTATTATGCTAGTAAGAGCTATTGGTCTATAATTTTTTATTTCTGACGCTGTTCTGTCTTTCTTCAAGAGTGGGACAATTATTGCCTTTCGCCATTCAGCAAGTACAGTGGTTTTTCATGATAGATTGTAGAGTTTTAGTAGTTGTTGTTTTGCTGTTTTTCCAAGGTTTTTTATGAACTCTGGATGTATGTGATCAGGTCCAGGAGACTTTTTGTTTTTTAGATTATTTATTGCAATGTTCAGTTCTTGCATATTAAAATTTTGAAAAAAGATATTGCACTGAGTGTTAGGATCACATTCTCTTTCTTGTTTCAAATCTTTCTTATATTCTTTATGTTCCTTTTTATTATTTCTTGTTACTTTATGTGAATTAGCATAATATTTATTGAATGTTTCGGCTATGGCTGCATCATTAGTTAATATTTTATTGTTGTGTATGATAGGTGTGCTGTTGTTTTCTTTCCTACCCTTGACATTTTTTATGAACTTATGAGCTTTGTTACCATCTGTCCTATAATCCATTTTTTCTAAGAAATTATTAAAGTGATTCTTTTTAGCAGTATTAATTTCTTTTTTAGTGAGGCACATTTCTTCTACCATATTTGTGTTAAAGCCATTATTCACTTACTGCAGCGAAGTTCTTGTAACAGCAAACACAAAAAAGATTCAAATCTTTCAAAACCAAAGTCTGAGATTAATTACAGGTGCTATCAAAACTACACCAATAGCAGCTATGGAAATACTAACCAACCAATGCCCCATTGAATATGAAATAGAAAAAGCGGCTCTTATTCAACACGAAAAGTTAATCAGACTCCCATTCAATACATGGCACAAGAGAAATTTTACACATACACTAAAGACTCAGGAGAGCTTTCTTTCCAAAATTCAAGACATCAAGAAGAATGTATACCTTCCTAATTCAAAGGAAAACTTCATATCTAAAGTCAATCCGACACAAACATTAGACATCAGATATTATTTACACCTGACAGAAGAAGTTAAGAAAAGTGATACTCCAACTAGTGTTCTAAAATTATTGGCATTAGAGACAATCCATACTAGATTTCCAGAACACGAATGGCTCCATATTTATACTGATGGATCATTAATATCAAACCAAGATGGAGCAGGTGCTGGAGTCACATGTCACCTCTTTTCCTATTACAAATCTTTAAGTTATGGAACTACGAACTTTGATGAAGAAATTGAAGCAATTCAAATGGCCCTACAAAATCTTTTGTACAGAATTTAACATTTTCAGCAAGCAGTTATTCTCTCAGATTCCAGGGCAGCAATTACTTCCAAGTTGTCACCAAAAAACCAAACAATTATAGAATGTTGGAAAATCCTTACCCATCTAACAGCACTTCAAAAACACCTAGTCTTCCAATGGATACCAGCTCACTGTGGACTGAGTGGTAATGAGAAAGCTGATTTTCTTGCAAAAAAGGGTACCGGCAATGTGCAGAAATCAATAGTTAATCTACCATTTTATGCAGCTAAAAGATTAGTCAACTCTGAATTCAAAAAAATTATTTCAAAATATTACTATGAAAAATCAAAAAATAAAAGATGGAAACTACCAAACATTCAAACAGTAATTCCTGAGTATCCTCGAAAAACAGCAGTTGCAACCTTCAGGTTGATTACAGGACAGGATTGTCTGGCAAAACATTTAAACAGAATTGGGATATATTCTTCACCACTCTGTCCTCTATGTGATCTGCAAAAGGAAATGGATCGAGACCACCTTCAAATATGCCTGGCCACTTCTAATGCCCCATCCATCAGTGAAAAATATTGGAGCAAGAGGATTAATGACTTCATTGTCAGAAATCCAGCATTAGCTAACAACAACTTTTTAGTAATAGTATAATTTGATGCTGCAGTATGTTTCTTTTTTTTTAATTACTTAGGTTTATAATGCTTTGTTTACATATTGAGCATGTGCCATATTGAATGCAGTACAACCAAATTCTCATTTTTGTTTCACTTGAATGAAAGGTGTACGACTTCTACATTTATATCTTGGGCTGCCCATGTACTTGGGCCCTGACCCATCTTTCTCAAAGATTTTTTACATGCGTTCATGTTTTGATGTGTACTGTTATTTATTACTTTTACTGATGTTTGTAGCTTTCTTCAATTTGTTGTGTTTTGCACATTTATTCTCATCTATTCTCTTATGTTTTCCTTTTCCTTAAAATTCTTTATTATTTTTAAATCACAGAGTTCATTCTAACCTTATTCTTCACCTCCTCTCTTATTTCTTTCCAAAATTTCATAGGCATTTGCTAATGAAACTCTCTACCACAGCGATTCATTTTCGTATACCTTTATTATTCACTTCCACTTCCGTTCCATAGTTCACCTTCACCTTTTTTGTCATTTATTTAGTTTTTTATTATTCCTATGTAACTTAGCCCTAAGCTTTTCACCCCATCCTCCCTTCTATCCCTGACTACACTTAATTAAAACAATTTGTTCTTCCTTATCACACTGTGGGGCATTAGCAGTTTTCTCTCTTTTCTTTGGTTTCCTATATGTTAGCACACCTGCAATGTCTGTCCCATTTGCCTGTGACGTCATTTGTCCAAATATGTGCAAGCTCTTTTCCGTCTTTGGATAGGATATTTATGCTGCAGCTTGAATTGCTGCTTTGGAATCTGACAAAATAATATTCTTGCATTGTTGTAGCCAAATAATGTTTTGGAGTGAAAGCTAAATTTAACAGAACTAACTGATATTTCCTTATTGTGACTTAAATTCAGCTTGAATTTCACCTGCTGTCAGCTTCTATTTCACTTGCTTTTTAGCATTATAGTGTTATCTTCTTTTATTTGTAACTGCAGGTCTTCCACTGCTTTTTCTGTCCCTATTTGTCCCAGTCTCCCTTAATGTCTGAATGGCATCAGCAAGTATTGTCCTGGGAATTGCTTTTTTGATATTTGTTGAATTGAATGACCTTCATTTCTAAGGGTTATTCACTGCTGACCGATTTTCAATACTTAATGTCTGTTTACAGCCCATATCCTGGAATTAAATGAAGTCAATTTGCCTAATTTTGTGAAATATTATGAAATTGCTGAACTTTTGAAAATACTTTCAGTGTTGGGCTCTGATTCCTTAAATCATGCAATAATCTTGTAATAATTGGAAATACACATTTACTTACCCTTTCACAGACACAGGAATCACTGTACTATAACAAGCTGCTCTTGATGGACAAAGTGATTCATAACAACTGAGAATATGCAACTTAATGTGTCAGGAAAATTCTCACTCTGCACCTGCGCATAAATGACTCAGCTTGAGCAGCATGTATAACAATAGCATGGACTGTCAATGTCTGTTTACAACGCTGACTCATGTTTATGAACTCGTGATAAGATCTCTAAACAGAGGTTGTTATTAGAGTTAAATACTGAATTGCATCACTTTCTCTGGGTGTCCGGAAACTTTTGAGCGGCTGTGTACATACAGATGTACGTACCTACCTACACACATGCATGCATACAATTGAATGGGAGTTCACAAAACTAGACTATCAATTTTTAAAAAAAATAATTTGCAGAAACTGCCATTCTTGAGTTCGGTTAATTTTAAGGAAATCTGTGTGATGAGATACAAAGATTGTAATTTTATGACAGTTTGTTGAAAATCTACTGTTTTATTTTGTTTATAGCAAAATTAGTCTGCCCATACAGATGGTATAACTGGGTAGGATGGCTGTACTGCTATTTTATGCCTGTGCATACTATAATCTATGTGTGATTTGCTTTGTTGGCATTTGCAGAGGTTTCTTTTCTGATAGAATGATGGTTAGCCCATTTTAACTAGCACCTTTTCAATTTTTGTTTAGCTCTTATGGTATACTAGTGCTAAGAAATTGAGTTTTTATTTATGGACATTCTTTAACTGCTATTATTCTCAGCATTCCATGCTATGAACTTGAAAGACTGCTTAATTTTCCTCAGAGGCCTCTTTATCAGGCTTGAGGTTCTCATTACGTGCTGTAAATTTATCACCAGGTCCACTGAGTTTACTTACCTTCCATAGAAAGGCATGCTAAGGATTCTTAGGCCCGAAAAAATCCATTACCCTCCACCGGGTTTGAACCTGCAACTACAGGAACCAGAGACTAGCACGGCATGCCTAGAGGACTTCACAGGAATTTTCCAGAAAATTCAAGATTTTAATTGTCATGTAAATATTTTGTACATTGGTATTTTAATGAGACTGGTTATAGCTATTTTTGAGAAAGTCAAAGATAAGACTTTTCCATGAATAAAATAGTTTGAGGTGGGGATTTGACTGCTAATGCAGCTATTGAAGATATGCCATAGGCTCTTAATGCAAGATCTATTCATTAATTTATAAATTCCCTATAAAGTTTTATTGTATTCTCCTGAGGGTTGAGCTGCTCCAAAGTTGGGATGAAAGAGCTTTGTTGGAAATCTTTGTTTCACATCTTTGAAAGATAATGAACTTAATTGCCAAGTTTGGTTTTTTATCCAGCATTTCATTGAATTATGCTGTTAACATAGGTAGAATTTTTTTCTAGGAATGACTCTCTCTCTCATTGCTCAATGGGCCTGAAAACGTATTTCCATTGAAATCTCAGCATCAAGTTTTTGGATTACATCCCATTATTAGGTTTGAATGAAAGTAAAAATATTAAGCTGTGGGCTTGATTTACTCCTAATGGTATGTGTTTTATATGTATTGCAGCCAGGAGATGAAAATGAACTGAAGGCAGGTTACAGGGGCACCATGTTTCACCCTCATCCAGTAAAGAGACGCAATCGCAGTGTGTCTGAGAGCTATAGCATGGATGTAAGGCAACAGCGTAACTGGGAAAGGCAATCAGTTGCAGCACAGCATCACAAACGCGTACGTCGTCTTTCAGGTGGGCCCAGTTCAACTAGTCCAGGACCTTCTTCACGCACACGGGCTAACTCCTGTGGGTATGAATCGAGCAGTTTCAATCCTAGAGGTTCTTCATCTGCTTCTGGTAGTCAGGGAGGAAGTAAAATTAGAGTTAATTTTGATCTCAGAGAATGTAAGGCTGCTGAAGCAAGTACCAGTCACTTGGCTCAAAGCACCAAAAGCAAATCATTAGAAGCAAAGCAAAGCTACAGGAAAAGAGAAGACTCAATTGGCAAAGCCTCTGTTGAAAAACAAAAAGGGTTAGGGGCCCTTGGAGCTGCAGCAGAGTCAAAAAGAGATGAGAAATAATTGTGAAGTCAGTCATTAAATATTTTATTCTGTTATAGTTCTTGAAGAGAATGGTGGGGGAAGTGACCCTTGATTCCAGATATTGCCACTGTAAATAGTGCAAGTCATTCCTCCCACTGATTTGTTATTTTAGAAATGGCAATTATGGGTGTTCATTTTTTTTTTTAATATTTTTTTTCTTTTTTGTGCAACTTTTGCTTTTGATGGTTCCTGGGTAGGTATTGCAGAAGAAAGGACCCTGCAATTTAACTGTTTATATGTTTTACATTGTCTTAGTTGTGCTGTAATCATTTTGTGAGGACAGAGTTAGCTGCCAGTTATTTTTTGGTTGTTGCTGAATGCAACCAATTGAAAACATGGCATGATTCATTGAGATGAGAGCAGAACATGGATTCAACTTTTACTGTATTTGTTTCTGCACCTTTAAGGAGTTTAAGCATGCTTTTGCATACAAAGTAGCTGTTAACTTGCTGAAGTAAACATCACAATCCATCTGTTCTCAATGGCACAGAGAGAACAAGATAATAAATTGTTCATATGAGAATTGCATGTAAAGAAATGGTAATTATGGTAGTGTTATAACACTGGGTTCATAACTGAAAGCAGCTGTGTTGTGTAGCACATCTAGCTCAGGAGAACTTGTGAGTTTGCAGTTCATATAATTTCATAAAGGTTTGCACCACAGCATGGCTCTTGATAATAGTTTAACTAGATAAGCTTAGAGTTAATTATTCTCGAGAGAAAAGTTACAAAAAATTCATGGGTTGGGGCATAATTAGGGCTACTATGTGACGTATGATCTAAGGGCAAACAGAAATAGAATGTTTATAAACAGTTAGTGGGACCAAAAGGATCACAAATATGCCAACAAAAATAATGCAAATAATATTTCAAGGTTCTAGTGTATTTAGTTTAAGAAAAAGTGCCTGGTTATAAAATGACTACTTTGCCATGTTAAAAGACATAAGTAATAACTGGAAACAACCTGAAATGGTTTGCTTAAACTATTCTGGCAGCTTTATATACTCAATCAGCATATGCTAGGCAAGATAAAACATATACAACTTGAGAAAGCACGAGGAACTTGCAGTGGACTAAATGGCAGAAAAAGTCCTCTGCACATTTGAATCAAGGCTGAGCATGTGCCATATGATTTTGGTGCAGACATTAATGGTGCCTATTATGAAGATTTAAGAAGTATGCTATTAAACTGAGCTGAAAGTAGAGAGGGTAAAGGTATGTCCCTGTCCCTCATATTGAGTATGGTAGATTTTAATTTTTGATGTAAAGTGGTGCACATATTTTGATGTTTTGCAAAAAGTGATGCTGGGTTAACCTCTCTCGACAGTGACTTCAGTGTCCTGAAAAGATTGTTCTTTTAGAATTTACCTTAGTCTGGTCTTCCCAACAAATAGTTCAGTTTGTCAAGGAGATACTTATTCACATGCGACTTGCTTCAAGGTACTGAAGTACTGTCACATTTAGTTGATAAAACTCCATATATATGACACAAAACATCCAATGTTCACTGTAAATTGTTTTGTATTTTAGCATACTTTGGATAAAACAATCCTTTTGTTATAAATATTTCATGATTTGGGGGGGGAATCAGTCATGTGCTTCTTTGACATGCTCTGATACATTTGGTTATCTGTTGACAGTTGTATTAATAGTTAAGACAGGTAGTTCTTTCCTTATTTACTTTCTGCTTTCCTTCTTGCTTCTTCCCTTTGGTGAAGGACAGCTTATGGATATATTTTAATAATACTGCCTTATATAATTGTGATACTTTTTAAGATTTCTTGAATCAGTTAAGGGCGAACAGTAGTGTAATCCATATACTGCTTTTTAACAAACCTATTGAGCAGAGGATAAGTATGAATATCTGGGGGCCAAAAGTTCAGTTTGAAAATTTGTTTGAGAATAAATAGACTAAAAAGAGCATACATGTGTCTTGGTGCTTTAAATAACTTATGGATTAAATGTTAGTGGTCAAAAAGTAGGTGTATTTTGTAGAGACATAGTAACTCTTAAAATAAGAGACAAACATTTTTATGCTAGAAGTTCTGAGGAGTCTTCAAAATGGATTAAAGTGTAATTTTTATACCTTAGGTATGTAGCATTGATGCATGCTCAATTCCTTACAAAAATATTGCTGCTTGTATTTTGAAAGGCTGGTTCCTGTATTAATGAAGGCATTGAGAGATTTTAGCAAGAATGTGACTAGACGAGCTCCTCCCCCTCCCCCCTTTTTTTTTTCATTCCAATACTGTCACTATTTACCAAGTTTGGGATATAAAATAATACAGTAGTTCAATTTGGTGTTAGTTACATCAGCAAGCTTCATATTGAGAATTAATTTGACTCAGGGTAAGGTTTTTGTTCTTTCTGGAATACCAACCTGACTATGCAAGAAATAAAAAAAAAAAACAAAGTATAACATGCTCTTTGAATTTGACAGATAACTGACATTGAACTGAACATAATAGTGTTACTTAACATTGACTACATTTTCTTCAATTAATATGGCAAAATTGATCATCCAATTTGATAATGCAGTTCTCATTGTTGTACATTTCTATTGGTTTAACCGTTCAACCCTAAAAGTAGGCAGGACTATGCTGGTAAATAAATGAATACTTTTTATACAAGGGTGATCCCAAAAGTAAGGTCTCCAATTCTTTTAAAAATATAAAGAAATGTTTATTGACAACAAATGGTACATAGTTTTGAAGCTTGAACATTTTTTTATTTTCCATGTAATCACCATATTGATTGATTGAGGCAGTTTTGTAAACTGTGGCAGTTTTTGTATGCCTGTGTCATACCATCCTACTGCCATGCTACTGAAGATGCACTTGACCTCATCTTTCACCTCGCCGTCACTGAAGTGCCTTCCAGCCAAGTGTTCTTTCAACTTAGGAAACAAGTGGTAGTCAACAGAGTGCCAAGTCTGGACTATAGGGTGGATGGCTGATGATGTCCCATCCAAACTGTTACAGAAGATCTGCAGTTTTGACGGGTGGTGTGGGAGCAAGCAATGTCATGAAGGAGGCCTATGCCCTTGCTCAGCATTCCTCTTCGATTCTGAATTGCTCGTCTGAGCTTTTTTAATGTCTGACAATACCTGTCGACATTTATTGTCCCAGGATCCATAAAGACCACCAAGACTGAGAGTCCCAGCAGATGTACGGTGGTTTCTGTAGAGTGCAGGAAGGAAGAAAAACAGCAGTATCGCCAACATCCATGCAAACCGTTTCCCTGCGACACCAGCACTTTGGAGACCTTACTTTTGGTATTACCCTCGTAGTTTTGTGTTCTTCGTAGTATTTATAATATATTTCATATATATGCTGTTAAATTGTGTCACTAGTTTGTACATAAACAGATCTTGTTTTTGGATGTGTAGTCTTCCATGGAGTGTTTTGATGCGTATCTAGCTTCCACAGAAGATCATGTCAGCTTACATAAACTTGCCAGCATTTTTGTGTTCTTAGTAGTATTTATATTATGTCCCCTGATAAATAGAGCAGTGGTTTGTATTTGAGCAGATCATGTTGTTTGGATGTGTAGACTTTCATGGCCTATGTCTTGATGCATATCTTTAGCTTCCACATGAGTTTATTTATAAATGATACAGGTGGATGGAAAGATAAGGAGCAAAACTTCATGAATGGTTGTAGCAGTTTGTCTGTGACACTGTACAGCACTCTGAACCAATAACTAGCGGTACAATAATGAACTGCCTTTATATAAGAAAGCTATGAGATAGGAAGACCTCGGGTGCAAACATTTCTTTGAAATGGAAAATGCATTTGTGTTGAACTGAGTAAAATGGCTCAGACAGTAGCATCACTCACATTCAACAGTTGGAGTTTCAAATTCTGTATATCTATCAATCCGACAGTTCTTGTGAGCTAGCTTATGTATAAAATATGCTGACAGCTTTGTATCAGTCTACCAAGTGCAAGTTACCACATAAACCAAACCCGTTTCTGATTTCTGACAACATAATGTTACTGCATTTGCAATTTCGCAGGTTCACACCATCTGAATGATGCTCTTAGTGGCTCCAGAATGGTACTGTGTGTCCATCTTGTTGGCAGGCTGAGGTGTGTCACACGTGTACCGTACCTTTTCAGAGCTTAACCACTTTTATGACAGGATATAGGGTTTTGCAGGGTGGTGGGTGAAAATGAGGTTGGGGGTTGAAGGGAGATAGCAATTTCTGCTCAACAGCTGCAAGCTAGGGTGCAATTGTCATTGGGCACCACCGGTGTATGGATGGTTTGAATTTTGAATTTAGAAATTCAAGTATCTCTTGGAAGGTTTGTATGGGAGCTCAGCTTTTGCTGCTGATGGATTAGCTCCACTGTTACCAGATATGCTTACAAGCCATGCGTGCAAGCTGATGATACACAAGTGTGCATTCTCTGGGATTATAATCCCCAAGAGACCTAACCAGGTAATTCCGATGTGGCAATGAGTCCTAAAATTTTGCAACCTAGCACCTAATTTCATCCTCCATATGCGGAAGAAATGAGGCCTCATCCAGTAGTCTTGAGGAGAATGAGGGGAATCTGTGGTATACAGAATAGATTATCCAAAGACCTCTATTCTGCAGGCACAGACGGTGTGAATCTTCGGCCTTGCCCCATATCTCACAGGTGTAGGGCAGGGATTATAAGGGCTTGGAAAAGGCGTAGCTTCAAGGGATCAGGCATCCCGGACCTACGCATAGGGTACAATAAGGCTGTTGCCCTGCCAGCCTGATACGTCAGGTTTCAGATGTGCTCCCCGAAAGTCAGACCTATATCGAGCTTCACTCCCAGGTAGATGATGGTATTCATCCATTCTGTCCTTTGAGATGGATGAATATGAGGAAGTTCGTGAGAAAGCGGCGTTTGGTCAAGAGAATGGTGTGGCTTTTCTCTGGGTTTATGGACACCAGAATGATGCAAATATTTGTAATTCAGAATTTTGCAAGCTGAAAAACACATTAACATAGGAAACTTGGAGGGAGTGTAAAAATAAAAATTGTATAGATGATTGAAAATTGTTTTCTAATACCCAACAGTTGACAATGAAGTCATTAATCTTATTATGCTCCAATATTTTTCATAATCATTTTGTATATTGAGAACTGATGCACATTTTTGAGGGTGATTGTAGTCCATTTCTTCATTTAGACTGCATAGTGGACAAACTGGGGACTCGTATATTCCAATTCTATGATTGAAAATTTTTAATACCAGATACATAAAATGGTTGATGCTACTGTAGTTACTCTAAGGTAACAGTTATTGACAGGTGTAAATGTTTACTGTTTTACCTATAAATGTTTGTTATACCAAAACTTTCTTGGAGAATTTGATATAATGTGTCTTATGATCAAGAGCTTCAGAGTTCCTGTTTGCTGAAGAAGTTTACTGGCTAGGAAAGGGAACAAATCACCTTTATGAAGAAGTGTTGTTTTGCAACAGTATTACCACCCATGTGTTCAGCTCATTTTCTTCATTCTTGTACCAAGGCAGAATAGCACACATTGACATTTATGCCTTGATGTCATTGTCATGCTTTAGTACTTTATACCTATACAATTTCACCCTGTTAATACCGGAAAACTTTATGCAGTAAAACCTGACTAAACCAGACCCCCTATGTACCAGGAATGTGGACAACCAAAAAATAAATCTCGGAACGGAGCAATTTCCTGTGTTAAATAACACTCTAGACCGGAAAACTGCCTTATGCGGAAACGAAATAGTTTTCCTGGAACCGTTTGCATAAATAACCTAAGACGGATTTTCATTATGCTTATTACATAGTTACCTGCTTTGATAACGACTGAAGACATTCAAAATGCAGCAGATATTGCTGCTTGAAACAGCAGTTGTGAAGTCATGGTAGGAATGGACGATGACGATGACAAAGCCATTGAAAGGGAGCCAAAAATACACACTTTTAGAGAAGCATTATCATTGTGAGTGACCTTCGGGAATTTGCAGCTTCCAGGAATGTTCCAGAACCCCTGGAACTGATGCAGCATGCAAAGGAGTTCATAGAGTGTTCTCTTATGAAGAAGTCGCGACAGTGCACTTTTGATGGATATGTGGGAGGAAAAGAAACTAATGGAGAAACTGCAATTATGTATGACATGCAAGTTAAAAATACAACAAAACATACAACTAAACCTATTTTTTATTTACAGAATTTTATTTTAAATTATTCCTTAAGTTTAATTCTATACGATTATATTTTTTGCACTTTGTTTTACTAAAATATGTACAACTCTTTGTAAGGTGGAATCCTGTGAAAATGGAAAAATATTACTGTAATGATCACATTCCATTTTAGGCAGGTTTTACTGTATTTCCTAAAGCAGTTTGATTTTATCATGAACTATTTGTTGAAGTAATCATTTTGTTCTCTAAAAGTAGGAATCAGAAATGGGAAGTACAGTCAAAACCAGTTATAACGACGTCAAAGAGACCAGTGATTTGCAGTCTTTATAGCTGATTGTCACACAAACCAAGTGTTCGCAAACTCAACAAAAGTTTGAGAATATGCATTGCGGGGATATTTTTTAGATGTGTCAAATTGCTGGAAGTTGTCCGTGGTTTGTGGTCAGGTTCACTTTTGTATTTGTAAGACAATAGGAATATCAGGTTAGTATATCTCTGATTTCTGTGTAGTGAAAATTGCCGAATTGTGTGTTTAAGTACAGTGCTGCTTGCATAATCAACAGTGTCCTGATTATTTCCAGGAAAGCTATATGTAACAAACAAAAATTAATGTTGAACATTATAGCGGATGTATTTCTCTGAAAAAATAATAAAAATACATCTAATTATTATTTATTTATGCCAACAAACTTACTGTTGGTGTTTTTAAACACACAAGCCGTGTGTGGGCAAAGTTTAAGAGGTAGAACTGGAACTTAAAAATTCAAATCCCAGTTGTGGCATTGAATTTTTAAGTTCCAGTTCTACCTCTTAAAAATACATCTTTTTACATAAGTTGCTATATGTGATATACTAAACATTTTTTTAAATGTAGCATTCACTTAGGGTTTGGGCGGGACCATTAGATTCCACTGTTATAGCTAATATGTTGTTAAAGGCAATGTCGCTATAACCGATTTTGACTGTATATAATGCAGTCCACCAAAAACTAAAATGCTGGCTGTCTCTTGTCAGTTGAATGACTTATTGCACTAACACCAAGTGAATGAAAGTACCTATTCTTTCTTGCATTCAAATTTTGTATTATATATTTTAAAATTCTGTGATTCCATTGAAAAACAATTTAAGGTAATGTGCTTTTCCTTGATTTCCAGATTCCACAAACGACTAGGAAAGTATTTACCAAATATATTTTATAGGTAATAACGAAATATTTCATTACAGTGTCTTAGCTGCATTTCGTATCACAATTTTGAAATGTAAAGAATGTACCTTCACAAGCAGTAACTAATTTTAGCAGCAAGGTAATTATTGTAGTTCACTTCATCTTTCAGCCATTTACAGTTGCTTTCCATTCTCTTTTCTCTAATATACAGTAACAACAAATCCGAGCTGTGGCATTGAATTTTTAAGTTCCAGTTCTACCTCTCAAACTTGCCCACACATGGCTTGTGTGTTTAAAAGCACCAACAGTAAGTTTGTTGGCATAAATAATAATTACCGCTGAAGGTTATTTAATCCCGGGACATACAGTACTTGCAATAGTAAGTCACCATTGGGTTAATTGTCTCTGATGTGAGAGAACCTATGTGGTTTACTGGGAAAAACGCGAACTGGTTTGAGAATTCAATGTAATTCTGGCAGGTTGTCACAGTAGCTTAATGGTTAGAGCACCCACCTAGTAAGCGGAGGGTCTGTGGTTCAAATCCCAGCTGTGGCATTGAATTTTTAAGTTCCAGTTCTATCTCTCAAACATTGCCCACACGCAGCCCATGTGTTTAAAAACGCCAACAGTAAGTTTGTTAGCATAAATAAATAACAACAAATATATTTAAATTCTACACTTTACCCTTGGATTTTCTTTTTTCAAAATATTGGTAATCTAATCAATTCTTACATTATTATAAAGCATTTGTTGTTTAGTCCACCAGTTTTTAGTTTAATATTGTTTCATATTCCATGTTGAAGGTCAAATACTTTGATATCCATACTTTTGGACAGTGATTACATTATAACCTTGCTGGCGCAAATTCACTTAAGAAGAACTCACATTTAATGCGAAAAAATATTAGCCCCGGCGGGAGCACATAAGTTCTTGTGGAAAGTTTTATGGTTAACACGAATTTCGGTTAGGCAAACCATGAACTCTTTGTCCATAGCATAATTAAATTTCATTGGAACACAGACTTCCAATGTTACAGTATTTTTAATTGTTAATTTTTTCCAAATTGAATGCAAGAAATGTAACTACAAAGCTAATTTACCCATTGTTGATTCATTTCTAATATATTGTAGGTTGGCAGCTACCATTATCACTTTAACAAGCACCATGAATGGCACATTTAAATAAATTCAATAATGTGTATAACATTTAGAAACGTATTCGATACCACTTGCTCTTTTAGTCATAGCCAAATAAAGTTAGATAACTGAATAAAAATCTACAAACAGTAGCACACAAAACATGGCAAAGAGGGAACAGATAGCTCTAAATGTACAGGTAAAGCTTCCCATTCTAGATGAAGTGGACTGTGGAACAAAGAAAACGGCAATTGCTGAGCAGTTTGGAATTCCCAAATCTACTTTATCTATAATAATTAAGAATTGAGAAAAAATCATAAATGCTGCTGCATCCGGTTCCGGAAACAAATCTGAACAACTTTGTAGCACTAAGTATGAAGACATCAAGACATTATTGCTAGAACGTTTCAATCATAGGATGCATCTAACATACCTTTAGGTGATTCAGTCAAAAACAAACTAGGATTGCCAAAAAATAAGGTATTGAAGACTTCAATTGTTCTGCTGGTTGGCTGTATTGGTTCCAAAAGAGGCATTAGATTTCATCTGTACAAATTTGTGGTGAAGTAAGTAAAGTTGATGAAACTGTGAACAGCTGGTTGCATGAATCTGACCGAGTGAGGGACAAGTATGCCTCGTGTGATGTATTCAGTATGGGTGAAACTGGACTTTTCTACAATGTTTTTTTCAAATCGCACCCTGGGGATAAAAGGTGATTAGTGTCATGGTGGAACATGCAGCAAACAACTTATAACTGTTGCCCTTGTATGTAATGCGGAAGGCAGTGAGAAGTTTCATCTCTGGGTTATTGTTAAGTCTGAGAAACTGCGTTGTTTTAAAAACAAATGTGGACACTTTACCATGCATCTACTCTCACCATAAGAAAGCTTGAATCGACGGCACATCATTTCGCAAGTGGCTTTGTTTCAACAGTTGAATGGTTGCTCAAAATAGACATGTTCTTGTTTCATTGGACAGTTGTACTGCCCATAACTTACAGTATCTGACCTAACAAACATAAAGGTTGTTTTTTCCACCTAACACAAGCTGTCTTAGGCCCTTGGACCAAGGCATCATTTCTTTCATGAAGAGAGCTTATCGCAAGCAACTTGTAAGAGCTTCTGTTTGTGCTGCTGAGAACAATGCTGCAACTCCAAATTGGAATCTGCTTGATGCAATAAAAGCCATTGCTGCAGCTTGGAACCCAGTGTCACAAGTGATATACAGAAGTGCTTTAACAGAGCATGGTGATATAGCAGCACTGAAGATGTCCATGAGTTAGACAAAGCTGCTTTCCATGATGAATAGAAAGTTCTGCAAGATGTTGTGAACCCTGGGATTAGTTTTGTGTATGCACTTCTGTCAAATCTGATGTGCCTAAAGCTGTGATCAAGGTGCAAGAAGGGTCATAAGGAGAAAGTGAGGAGAATACAAATACCATTGCACCTCCCGTCAGATGTTTACCAGTGTAGTTTGATTACACTTGCCAACAATGAACATGTTTCAGGCTAAAAAATAGCAGATTCTTATGGTTATTTATAAATCCAGCAGATGAAAATTCATAAAAGTGACTGGTTAGCTCTTGCTTAGGTGAGTCATTTTTTTTTTATTTTTTATTCTATTTAGAGTTCACATTTTCTGTTTGGGGAAAATTTTATTTTTGAAATAGACACACCTGTCAACTAACAACACAATTTTCTTCAATTTTTTGTAAGTTATAAACATTCATATTGTTGCAGTGAGTGTAAGATTGATAATGTTTGTTGTAGTTCATGCAGAATTTCTAAGGTTTTGAGTTCTTTAAGATGTAAACTTTATTGAAATGCGACAAAAATGTGTACATTCAGTGAATAATTTGTGTTACATTTGTGGTGAAGTAACATTTTCATCACAAAATGCAACCTGATATCTCTTATGATGGTTGCCAATCAGCATTATTTTCATATGAAGGTAGGGGAACAGGATAAGTCATGGACTCCACATATATGTTACAACTTTTGCTCTGTTATTCTTTGAGAATGGGTGAAAAATAAACGATCTATGGCTTTCGCTGCACCCATGGTTTGGTGACTGCTGTTTCTGATGAATTCACATATAAAGGCAGAATTGTTGATGGAAAAAGAAGGGATTCAGTACCTGAATATTCGATCTGCTATTTGACCTGTTCCACTTTCAGATACTTTACCACTCCCTTTGGAATGAAGGCTATTCATAGATTCCTCCAAGCTAAGCTTGAAAGCTGTATTACTTAACAATGATAACCATCTTCCATATTTTCCCATTGGTCTGCAGTTTACATGGAGACTTATGCAGACATGAAAGCCTTCCTCAACTCAATCAGATAAGCTGAACACAAATGAAAACATTGGAATAAAACAATGCTTGCAGATTATGATGATCTCTGTATAGGGATGCTCCAGAATTCGCTCACGAGAGGAAAGCCAAAAGATGAGCTTATGAAGCCATCACATGAGTATCTTCAGACCCAACCAGCTGCTAGGGGTTCTTCTATCAATTTAGAACTGTTGGAATGTAACACTCATTAAAAATGACTTAACTGTGCTTTCAATGTTGACACATTTAATTAAAATGTATCAATTTTTCTTAATCTTTTAAAATCAGAAACTGGAGCTAATAATCTTTTTTCTTTTCTTTCCAACACAAAGTTAGTAAGATTTAACTCCTGAAGTGAAGGAAATCTTTTTTTTTTTTTTTTTCCTGCCAATGTTACCAGCATTGAGTCAGTAATGGTATCGCTCATTTTCCAATTTACATCAATGAAATTGATTGGTGAACATAAAAATGTGGGAGTTTGTGATTTTTAAGCATGCATAACAAAATTTTGTTACTACAGCGCATGCAACAGCATTTTTAGACCCCTTATTAGCATTAGACTCATTCCTTTTCCAGTCCATCATGAGGTCATTGAGGGCCAGTAGCCCATTGAGAATCAGAACCCGTATCAGAAGGTTCATTCCTTATATTTGCAGAGTTCTACTCTGAATTGAATCAGTGGTTATGGTGAAACATAGTTTGAGAAAGTTTGAAATATCTCAGCTGTAGCATTTATCTGGGTTACATTTTTCAAGTATATGAGTTTGCTGTTTTGAAGCAAATGCTGTTAAAATGACACTAGTGAGGATAAAAAAAGTAAGTTTGCAAAGAGAACTTGTGACTGGCACTTGGAATGGTAGCCAATAATATGGAAAAAACTAAAAATTCCATGGTGTATATTTTGGTAGTTTGTATGGTTAAATATAATTTCAACAATATTGAAGATGAACATGAATTTTGCAACTGTTGCTTGTAATCCAAAGTACTGTGTTATATTTTGGATTAATACCCATAAACATTAGGATATTGCTTGTAAAATAGGGACATGTAATATGTAAGAAGCACATAAAGTTAATCTGTTGCATAAAAGGAAGTGTACAAGAACCTTTAAACGTAAGTCTAATATAATATATTCTTATTTTATTAACCTTAATGTGCTTCCATTTTGTGAACACTAAAACTGCTTACTGTGGTGTTTGTTGATAACAGGGTTGTTTGCATTGCATTCTGGCAACCAGTATTTGAACTTATTGTCATTGTTCTGTATGAATCAATTACCAGGGATATTTGTTGCAAAATGGGCAGCACAATCAAGGTAAGTGAAGATGCTGCATACAATGCATGTTTGAAAAACCTATTCAAGAAGGGGCACAGAAGTTTCAGGTGAAGTAAGATTTCAGAAAGTGCATGAAATGGTAACTTGACCTTCTATAACAGTAAAGCCCTACTTATACCACTCTTTAATTCGGGATATAAAGATCACTGATTAATCCTGTGCCAGGTTCTTGAAATATCCAGACATTCTATATTTAGGCTTTACGGCTGGAGTTAAGCTGTTTTATGATTTTGGTTTACGTTGTGGAATTTTAAAAATGCCATCTCTCTGTTTCAAGTGTGTTGATTAGTTTTCTGTTACTGTGGAGTTAAAACTTGTGCTTGTGCGTGAGTCTACATTTAAGTCATAGCATTTAAAATCTCATTTTCTGTGATGAATACAAATGGGTGTCATTATACATCAATGAGCTAAGCAACGGGTTTTAAAAAAATATTCTGGCACCATGAATTCAGTGTGACTATAATCTACTTGTACGCACAATGTTAGCACTACTTCAATAATAACCATAATAATTGAGAAAAACATAAGCACCATTGAATGAATGGAGCATTGTTTTGTAACAAATGGCTATGTGCGTAATTTGTTGTAAATACCAATCTCAGTTGCACATCAACCAGTTAAATGATATGTTCCTGCTTTTACTCTGCTCACGTGGAACTAAGAAATCATGAAAAGCATTTCATGTGATGCCATGCAGTAAGTAACTTTTATCGATTAAACAGTGTGCATGCATTGATTTAAGAACATTGTAGTGTGAACAGTATTTTACGTAAAGGCAAGCAGAGCCCAAAAAATCCTGAACGTGATTATTAAGCATCCTATAATATCTGAGACTTCAACTTCCCACCCATTACAGGTGAATGCTCCTAATATTATACTGATATAGTGAATACATTTGATTTTTACGTACATTAAACCCTTGGAGCACATGCACTTATTTGCAGTTACAAATGAAAACATTTTGTTCATGCTTGCTTTGTTGGAATATGTCCAATGAAACAGCCCAACGTGCAAATTGCTGAGTCTTCCAAAAACGGCATACTCAGAAAAGTGGCCATGTTCTTTTATAATTATTGTGTGTAGTGTTTAATAACCCATTGAAGCACCTATTCTTGATGAACAGTCAGGTTTTATTTTAAAATGCATCCTCTTCTCAAATTGTATGTATATAACAGATTCATGATTAATGGAAAAAATATACACAACAGAAAAATGTAAGCTTCAATGCACAGGTGTGCCAGCTGCTAAATATGCGGAAGTAATGTGCACAAGCATGTAAATGCCTTGTTTTGGTGCTTACTGCATTCCCTTTTTGGCTATTATTATGAAATATGTCATATGACATACAAAGTTCATCTAATGCTTCTAATGAAACGCACGACAAAATATTGTTACATGAATATTATCAAGTTCACTGGACCCAAAAATTTCTGTGCAAAAACCAAAAACTTGAAACATGCGTAGCTCTAAGCCTAAGCACTGACTATAGTGCATTGATGCATAGTGCTCTTTGAATGTGGTTGCTAAAAGCTATATATAGAAAACATTTCCAATTTATTGAAGTTTTCGCATACAAAAGCAGTCACAAATGTTACATAAATTAAAGCATTAAGTTGATTCAATCCCCTAATCAGAGAAGGAATAGATGTGGAACATTTTGAAACCAAATCATGAGGTTAGCATGTCAGAAGTCCAAACCCTATCCTCTCAAGCACTATGGGTATGCCTAGTGGAATATAATGCAAACCTGCAAAATATATTCCTTTATTGGTCTATTAGTAGTGTTATTCCTGAATGAGCTGATAAGATATTTAAAAGGATTTGATTTGTAACAAATGGTATGGCAGAAGTGCAGTATGCTTTGCCAAACTGAATTGGAGTATGTACAAGGCGAAGTCTGGCTTTATATTTGGATAGGTGACTGGTACACCTGTGCACTGGCCAACAAGTTTGGGTGAGCAAGTCAAAGCTTGGCTTGCTAACAAGTTGTTGCAAGTGTGCAGCAAGATAGCGGAGACATGCACAGCAATTGATTCCAGCAATAGTGAAGGTGAAACATTTTACCTCATAGTAGTGCATTTTCATTGCACATGCAGTTAACATTTCATTTACATATTCGTTATGGCTTCTCACAAACTAAGCCTGCAGATTTCCCATTCTTCCTCAATTTGTCGTGCCATCTTTTGAAAAGAATAATTTATTAGATTGGAAGAAATAAAGTATCGGTTCCCTGCATCTTCTCATGCCTGTGATACCTGGCATTTTCAAAGCAGAAAAACCTTACAAATTTCTATAACCATTTATTTATATCCACCTCAATGGAATGTTCATAGAATGCATAACTTAAAAGGTATAATATACTTATACATATTATTCACTTAAGTTGCCACTTAATTTTGAAACTTTTATGATCAGGATCAGCTTAATTCCATAGGTGTAAAATAAGGTTTTTGCAGCCCTTCGTACATACAATTAATAGCTAGCACCTAGTTTAGCAGTGCAGAGTTGTTTTCTGTCACTGATACATGCCAAAAAAAATAGCCAGCTGGTTGCTAGCTAAAGTGAGGCGAACTGTTTTACCAAGACCTGACGACTAGATTCAGATTTGTTTATTCAAATAGGTTTTTGCCTGGTGCCGGTACATGGACCTTGGCCTACAGGCTACAATTTTCATAGGTTTACAATTATTACCTTTTTGGTTTATATAAAACCCATGCTGTGACCACCTGTAGGTCACAGAAGTTTTATTAGAGATTAATATTTCTATGAATTAAGAAACAGAGTTTCTTTTATTACACACTCGCACTCACACTTGGGCATGTGTCATATGTCCCACACAAGCACCAACCAGGCAATAAGTTGCTGAGCTGCCATCTTGCATGCCTCCATTATATAACCATTGTTGATTCCTTCCTGCTATGCAACTAACCATGTTTCATCTTGTATTTACTCTTAGCTTCTGTGTCAGTCTAGGAGGCTCAGTTGGTTAAACGCTGGCCTACAGATCCCAAGGTCGCGGGTTCAAATCCAGACCAGATTGATGGCTTTTAAGTGTGCTTAAAAACGACAGCTCCATGTCAGTAGATTACTGGCATGTAAAAGAACTCCCGCGAGACAATTCTGGCACACTGGTGATGCTGATGTGATCCTGGCAATTGACAGTGTCATTAAACAACAAAAATATTTTATTTATTTACTTAGCTTCGGTGTCCACTTTCTTAAAAAACAAAAGTAAATGGCATATTGCTTAATATATTGTCAAAGAGTCCATTTCAGAATGTTCAGTAAGCCACATCCATGAAGTAGTAACTACAGCTCAAAAGAGAAGTTGTACCTTTGGAATTTTGCATTAGCACCTGGTGTTTGCAATCTCGTGAAGTTGACACAAATCATTGTGAAAGACCCCATTAAATAACTTGTTTAAATTACATTGCAATTACTTTTTATGTGAATGGATTTACAATGTGAGTGGTTACTTTCTTTTTTTATGTGTTGTAAATACCTAGGTCCTTAAGCAAGATATATTCATGTGGCCAGAAGCAGTTAAATAAAACAATTTTGTGATTTGTCTAAATATTCTGTAGTACATGTACCTGACAAATATTGGAGCAGAGCTGTTTCAAAATTTAAAGTCTTGCTTTATACAAAAGTTCCTAGAAAAATCTATGCTCCTTTGGAAATTTTATTTCATACAGAAGAATAGGGGGGCTGCTGTTAGCAGTTCATTGCATACATATGTGTTTGTCTGTTTAGGGGAATAGGGGGTGAAATATTTTGCGGGTTTTAGTGGTCTTTGTACTGCTAGTTAGAAATATATATATATATAGTAAAACACTGTCAAATGAAACTGAACAGAACTGAATGTAGACAATTTCTAAAACAAATAGTACTTAAATGTTAATTGGAGTCAGATTGTAGTAAACCAATGTGCTTACCTTGCTTTCAGAACTAAAGTTGGTTATATTTGGGGGAGGGGGAGGGGGGCGCTCAGTCAGTGAGGACAGTGATCATTACATATGTCTTGTATATCTGTATTAGTAAAAAATGTCTCATTTTGACATGTACCGTAGGTATAGGCAACTATTACTTTGCTACTAAACAGAAAACACTTGCCAATAATTGTTTTAGTGGAAAAGTGGGAAACCAACCAATTCATTGCTGTGTGTTTACTGGGGAAAAGACTGAACATTTTTAGTAATTTAATACCAATTGAACATTTAAAAATTACATTTCAAATAATTAGCTTAGTACTTTAATAAAAAGTACTGCACTTTTTAATCCATTTTAGTTTGCAGCCAGCTCTTTTTATTTATTAACAGTAGTCCTTGGAAGTGCTATTCTTATCTTCATTCCACAGATGTTGGCTGTGAAAATCGCATGCCAAACCATAAGTTTTTCCTCAAACAAAAGAGGAACTAGGGAAAATACACTTATTTGACTTGAAAATATTGTGCATCTAGTTTTGTGTTTGCACTGGAAAGCACTTATTTCTTTCTTAAATGCTCAATTAGTAAATTAGGGAGCAGGCAGTTAATAATTGCAACAATTCTATTAGTTTGTAATTATAATTTGTAAATTTCAGTCATAGTCAATCTGATGTACATAATTCATCATTGCTAGGGAAAGAACAATATTTGTTCCAGAGAAAATTTTCTCCAGATGCTTTGAGTGCCTTTGTTCTTCTCATGAATCCAATTGGTGATTTGTATATTTCACCTTCAAGAGAATAAGAAAAATAAAAAAAAATATATATATATATATAATAAAACTTTGTCATTTGTCTAGGTAAGTAATTTTAGATAGTGCACTTGTGATTTTGTATGTATCCTCCTTATATGTACCTATTCAGAAAGTTTCTTTTTTTCTTCCTGAAAAGCGTGATTTGTGTGTTTTTAAACATTGGTGCATAAATAAACATAACCTTGCAATGGTAGTAGTAGGTAAAATATGTAATATATGGATTGGTAGAACACATTGCATTGATTTAAAAGTAAAACAGTGACAAAAAATAAAAAAAAGAACTGAAGCTTTACTACTAAAACATGAGGGAAAGAATAATCATTTAACTGAAAACAGTAATTACATAGGTGTTACTACAGTGTTTTTCCTTCTAATGAAAACAGAAAGGGAAGATAAGGTGAAACTTTTTTTCTGCATGCTGTTGTGCTCATGGAAATTACAGTATATTGCATTTTGTAATTAAGTTTAGCTACATACCTTTAAAACAATTTTAGTTTCTCAAAAAGTGGCTAAAAAACACAATTTTGTTTCATTTATATCTTCTGAGCTATGTTGAATGCCCTCAAGTCTGGTACTAGAAGGTATTTTTGTCCTGCTCTTAATATTTGTCCCATGTAGATCAGCACGTTTCCTTTGGTCTCGGACAACTTTTAATAAATGTGTTACAAATTAGATCATGCACTGACATATAACCTGTATATGGAACCTGCATTAGGTAAATCTTTACAGAGCTTGCCATGTAGCAAATGTGGAATGTACATTTAGTGTCTAATACCGAGTATACCAGTTGTATAATTTTCTAGTTGCTTGGTTTTAAATTTTTACACAGGCTTCTGGCAATAAGGCCACTCAGTGCAACATTCAATTTCATATTATGTTGGCTACTTTCAAAGATGTTAGGTATTTTATAACAAATAGAAATATTCATAGAACTTTGAAGATTGCTTGAAAGATAAAATTTGAAGTAGAGCAATAAATCACATTTTAAGCTTGAATGAATTTGTTTTTAAATCATATGCTTAACTGATGAGAGATTTGTTAAGATTCTTTTGCCATAGTTTATACATTTTTATGTTATGAAAAATGTAATAATTCCTAGGTAGATTGAGAATAAAAATATATTTTATTAACATTGGACCACCATTGATGCACGAGAAACAATTTATATCTTGAAAAGTGCAAAAGAAATGTCGTATGAGCCTTTAAATGCCTTCTCACTTCATTTCAACTTACTTAATATATCTTAAAAATGGGGGAATTAAAATATGTATTGCTATATATTCTGTACTGGTCGTAACTGTGTGTGTATATATATATAAAAAATTCTATAATTTTGTGATGGTTTTGCTATAATCTCAATTCTTTAAATAAAGTGTTAGAATTAGTCCATTTTCCAGATTCTCCGTACTAGAGTTTGTTATTTAGTTTCATTTGAATTGCAAATTGTACCCTTTCACAGCAAATCTGCATATTAACTAGAATTATATTTAGTATGAAATAAATGCAGTTTACTTCTCTCCAATGTTGATTTTATTGTTACTCTAAATTTTAAAATTTTCTATGCACCCTTTGATGAATGTGGCAACTTCTGAACCTCAAAGTAAATCCAATCCTTTAACCATATTATCTGATTGACAAATTTTAGGAATGCAAATATTTACAGAAATGGCACTTGTAGTAATTTGGTTTTGCATACTAAGTTTGCCAATTTGTGACAATGCATTTTCATAGCACTTGCAGAAAGTAAGTACTATATTGTCCATGAGTACTTCACCAGTTAAAAATTTTGATAAAGCTCTGTTTTTGTGTGTGTGTGTGTGTGTGGTTTTTTTATTTTTATTTATTTTTTTTTTTTTTCCATTTGTTTGCTTAATTATATCTTGTATACATATGTGGTGCAAAAACTTGTTACTGTTTACATTTATTTCATTGATGAATGTTAGAGCCACAAGCTGAAATGATTGTAAATATTTTAGAGAGGAGTAGTATATGCAGTTTAGTGATTAAAAAGGAAAGCAAGGGGAAAAGAAAATAAGGAAGAGAAGGTGAAAAGGCATTGAAACTCCGAAAGCTTGACTGGCAAGCAGAGCACAAATTTCCAAAGCTGCAATGAATTAAAGTGAAAAATTTCTCAAGTCATGATTATTAATGAAAAATGTCAACCACTTTGTTAAATGAATATTTTCTTACCAATTTATAAAAGGAAATGAGCATGCAAACTATATTCAGCTCTTTAATTCGATGCAGAGTATGCATTTGATGAAAATAAAACAGTAAGGCTAGTGAAACAATTTCTGTATTTGCAAGTAGTTTCTAATTAACTATTTGATTTTATACTTAGGTAAAACCAAGTTTTTCAGACTATTCTATGCAAGCATTTTAAAAGGAGAAAGATTTTAATAGACTCCTTTTCTTTGGCAAAATGTGTTATAATTTGTACCTCAGCATAAATTGCTGAACAAATTTCTACAACTAGAATTTTTATTTCCCCCTTCTCTTCCTTTTTTTCATTTATGGAATTGTGTATATAAAATGTGTAATTGTGCTTGCATTAATAATCTCATCTTGTTAGTAATAAATCGAGATTGTTGATGAAAGAACAAAATAATTTGAAGTGGATCTTGTGGATCAGTTGTTAACAGCATATTATTTTAGTTGTATTACAGTTCTATCTTCTGTTTTAGCCCAAATGTTACAGGAGTAAGTGAATCACTTGCATTTGTATTGAATATATTTCATTTCTGTATGAATTGTAGGTTGTATAATTATGTGTATCCTCTGGAGAGTACATTTTAATCATTTTTGTGAATATAAAATAAAAAAAAAAGCTCAAAAAGATTCTATAAACCACAAAAAAAGCACTAAACCAAAATAAGAGGTACCGTTTATTCTAGCTCTTAATTCCCATACCTTCACCTTTGTTGCTTGTACTTAGAAGTTTGACTCACCTCCATGGTGTATGGGTAGTCTGTCTCACTCAGGAGGTCCCAAGTTGGAATCTCAGTTGGGACTAGTCTGGAAAGGTTTTTTCCTGGGGTTTTTCTCTTATCCTGATAGGACAAATGCCTGGTAATTCTTGGTATCTGTGGCTCATTTGAGCACTATTTCAACAATTGCGATTATTCACTGATATGGCCTGCCCAGTCCAAGGATGTTAAACTACAAACAAATAAAAAGGTTTCATTATCAGCTGTTGATCATGTCTTTTTACACACTTTATATTAGCTTTGTGTGTGTGTGTTGTGTGTGGCACGCACACGCGCATGCGCGCACCCACTCAGCTGTCTGATTGACTTGAAGTTATGCACATATATCAAGCACAAATGACAATATAATTTTATCCTGAGGTCCTGTCCAGGATCATCAGGATAAAAAAAAATTAATTAGCTAAATTTATCAATGTAATGGAATCTTTCGACGTAATTCTCAGCAACTTAGAATCGTCTGATTGACTTGAAATTTTGCACACATGTCAAGCATCGATGACAATACAATAATATAACTTTATACTAAGGTCCCGACTAGGATCATCAGGATAAAAAAATTAACTAGCTAAATTTATCAATGTAATGGAATCTTTTGACATAATTTTCAGCCATTTAGAATCGTCTGACTTGAAATTTTGCACACGTGTCAAGCACACATGTTAAGGACCAATGACAATGTAACAATATCATGGCTTTGTCATAATGTCCTGTCCAGGATCACCAGGATAAAAAAGGATTTGGCTAAATTTATCAATGTAACGTAATTTTCAGCTACTTGAGCCGCCTGATTAACTTGAAAATTTGCACACATGTCAAGGACCAATGACAATGTAACAATATTGTGACCTTGTCCTAATGTCCTGACCAGGATCGTGAGGATAAAGAATGGCTAAGCTAAATTTATCAATGCAAAGGAATTTTCACCAACTTATAGTCGTCTAATTGACTTAAATTTGCACCCGTATTAAGGGCTGATGGAGAAAATAATGTCATCATGACTTTGTCTCAGTGTCCAGACCAGGATCGTGAGGTTAAAGAATGACTAAGCTAAATTTATAGAAAATGGTACAGTTATGACATCTTAGGTGTCGCTGGGGAAAATGTCTACATGCACCCTGAAAATTGCTTTAATTCAATATATATTTATATATTGGATGACTTAGATGCCCAGAGAGAGAACCTGCTCCAAGGACCTTGTGCTTATCATTTCACCCATTTCATTCATTCACCATCTGATATGACATTACGTTGGAGGACATTAATTTAAAAAAAAAAACGAGAGAGATAGAACCTGAAAGGAACACAAGACCCCAGGGGAAATATCACGGACCGTAATTCACACAGGGCCAGGACACCCACAACTGCTGGTAGTTTAGTAATTGACACAGGTTACACTGGTCAGAGGAATTAAATCACTTGAAAATATTGAAAAATGGAGATGACCGGAGAGAGGATCTGAGAGGGACACAAGATTACAGAGAAAGGATTGTGGATCAAAGTTTACTCGGGCGGGAAGTACCCAACAGCTGATAGTGTAGTTAAAACATTCATTGTAACGTAATACTTTTCCAAAAAAAAGTGTCTTGAAAATTGTTTCAAACTCAGAAATTTTAAAAATATTTCAAATTAAAAATTTTGAAAAAAAAAATGATTAGAAAAATTTGAGACTAAAAAGTTAAAAATGAATTATAGTTTTAAAAAACTAACAAGAACACGCTTTTACAACAAACCAAACTAAAAAGTAGAAAATAATTTTTAAGTTTGAAGAATTTGTTCTATAAAGTCAAGTAGTTCATTATATTTTAAATGTTGTAATAAGTTTAAAATAAAAGCTAATTTATATTAACAAAATAATACATTTTATTGTAAAAAAGCATAAATAGTTCAGATATGATATGATAAAAATATCTAAAAAGCACCCCATACTTTTTTACAATAAAATTTATTATTTTGTTAATATAAATTAGTTTTTATTTTAAATGTATTACAAAATTTTGAAATATAACGAACTACTTGACTTTATGGAACAAATTCTTCAAACTTAAAAATTATTTTCTATTTTTTAGTTTGGTTCATTATAAAAGTGTGTTTTTTAAAACTATAATTTATTATTTGTGTAGCTTTAGGTATATATGGACCAATATTTATAGGTTCAGCTCAGTCGGACCCAAGGGTGAAAAAAATGTATGGTTTACCAGCCAACTAGGGTGTGTTGAACTAAAAGGGTAAATCATTCCAAAGGAAGTTATGATTAATGTGATGCTTGGAGTATATTTATGTAATCTGTGTGTAAAGTTAAATGGGAACAGCTTTACTTTCTCTACTATGTATAGTAAAGTAGAGGAAGCATTGTATTCCACCCAAAAATTTGATGTTGAGATTTTACCGGAAATATGTTTTGAGGCCCCCTGAATGAAAAAAAAAACGCATTTTTAGAAAAAGGTGTGTGTGTGAGAGAGAGAGAGATGCCTTTCAAGGATGCGACATGAAGATTTTGAAGAAAATAGCCCCACCGTAAACTACCCTTAACGTGGAACACTTTGATTTTCTGGAAAATGGCCAATGATTTTTATTAAATTGCAATATGTTTGAGATATTTTTATGACAAATGAAATGTATATTTTGAATTTTCTGGCTATAGCCTGTGTAGTCCTGTTTATTCTGGATGACTTGAATAACTCTTAAACCGTAAGAGATAGACAAAATTCTACCACACAAAACATGTAGATCTTGCTAAGCACACAAATTATGTCCAAATACTTTTTTTTTTTTTTTTTTGTAGAGTGGAAGTATTCCTTGTTAGTTGTGTTAGTTTCAGAAAACTTAAACTTTCATCAAATGCAACGTCGTTCATTTTTTTATATGTTAACCGTGTAAAGAGAACGGAATCTCAACGCTTTAGAAGATTTCACAATCGCTCGAAACCTACTGTAGTGCCATATTCTGCGACCTACAAGGAAATATGCAATAAGATAATTTGTGCGAAGGTTTATCTCAACTAACACAAAGGAGATATAGGAATAAGAGTTTGTAAGAATGGTTATTATTTCTTGAAAATGGCTCTAACAATTTTGATTAAAATGTCATATGTTTAAGAAATTTTGAATTTGCTGGTTATAGCCTATGTAGTTCTGTTTACTAGGATGACTTTTGAATAACTCGTAAACCATAAGAGATTGACAAAGTCTTATGATACAAATAATGTAGATCTTGGTGAAATACACAATTTATGTCTGAGTAAATTTTCTTGTAGAGTGAACCATTTCGGAGATATTCCTTGTTATGTGTGTGAGCTTCGGAAAACTTAAAGCTTTCGTGAAATGAAACATCGTTCATTTTTGTATATGTTGAGTGTGCAAAGGGAACAGAATCTCAAAGCTTTAAAAGATTTGGCTATCACACAAAGCCTACTGTGTTCTAATATCCCCCTTGAACCTACAAGGAAATAAGCAATAAGATAATTTGTACAAATGTTTATCTCAACTAGCACGAAGATATAGGAATAAGAGTTTGTAAGAATGGTTAGTGCAAGAGTAGAAAAAGTCATGTGAGTGCAACACATCAGATTTTTTATCGTGTGACAGCCTTTTCGCTTTGCCCCGCCCACATTCCCCTCCACTTCAGTGGATATGAGGAATTGGTTGTATAGCAATTAAAGGACTTAATTATTTTATACAATTTATGTACAATCTATGAAGTATTTTGCTTAATGAATCATTTGAAATATTCCTAGTGCCTAATGTTAACGTTACTGAGTGCTAGATTAAATGAGTACATGAGCACACAAGTCCTACATACATATATTAAACGTTTAATTGAAAATATTATGGACATAATTTATCTGAATGAATGATGCTAATATTTAAACAAATAAAAGTATATTTTAAATGTGTTTGATGTATGCGTTTATGTATTCATAAATTTATATGTCTATGTATGCATATGCGTAACATATGTTTGGCCCCTGACGGATTATAGACTTGTCATCTTAACCACTTTTCATAGGTGAAGGTAAACACAGGCAGAATTAAAAATAATCTTAATGTTTATTTACTGAGTTTTTCGAACAAAAGGGTTATATTATAATACATTTTCAGGGTAATATTTATTTGATACAGTGCTATTTACAGATCTACCAAATTAAGAAGTTATTTCACTATTTTATCATCATTTGTGCATCTACTAATGTAGATTGGGATACCATCAGAAGCAATGTCGTTTCAGATATCTAAAGTACCTATATAAGGTTATTTATTGCTCCTACACTGTAGGAGAGGGTTCGATTCCTATTAAATTAAAATGCTTGCTAAACGGCATTTTGTGTTTTTTCCTGACATTAAGCTAAAGTGGGCAGCGTTAGCGCTTCAAATTCATTCAATAACTTGATTCATTCTGTAATTAATGAACTATTTGTTTAAAGCATGCTAAGCAACAAAAGAGAAATAAAAAACAGAAAATAAGCAACTAACACGTATAAATGTTTACTGATTATACTATAATATTAAGCTTTTGAAATTATTGTTTAAAAGAACTGTATACACACTGTTTGTAAAAGTGCTGTGATTCGTAACATGTTTGCTTAACTTTATTGCAAAGTTGGAATCAACTTTATGTTGAGTAAACTAGGTGTTGCTCCATGATATCCAAACAAACACTAACTTGAAACAATTTTATCAGACACCTCGCAAAACAGAAAAAGACAACAAAAGGCAGAGAATACGAAGGGAAAATGCTTGGGCATGAGATATGGTAAGAATAGCCATGTGCTTTTAGTGTTTGTCATTAGTATAGGTATTCAGTGTATGTCTATGTTCAACAGAAACTCGTTTGATTTTTGCAGTTCAAATCATGTTTGAACTATGTTAGTGTTTCATTCAGTAAAGGCTTTTAGCAATGCTGTGTTCTTAAACAATGTTATCGCAGGGATGGACAACAAACATAACTAGCGACAAATGACGTTCCGAGTCAAGGTAACTAGAGAAAGGTTCCGAGTTATGAAGTGGAGTTCCTAGGCGGACCATATGCCACCTCAAGGTAACTATAAGCTGTACGGAATAAGAAGGCACATGAGGCGGAGCTAGAAGAAGGTGTGTGAGAGCAAATAGCCAATCCTAGAGAGGCGACGTTGCCCAGTTCGGTAACGCGCTGTCTAGCGCAATATTTGCCTTTCACTTTTCTCTTTGCGCTCATCAAATCCAGCAACGGCTCATTATTACAAAGAATTCCATTGCAAAGAGCTAGAAACGTTGAAGCTGACTGTCCAAGAAGTAAAATTTTAGGTGGCCTGTAGCCCAAGATATGAGTGATTCAACAAACGCTGTGCTCAGCGATAGCAAACGACACTTGCCTTGCATCTTGATTGTTTATTTATCGTCTCAAATATCTTTCTTCTCAAGGAGTGAGATGTCTGTAAGAAAGGAAAAGGAATTTAGTTTATTCGTATGCGTGTTCCATGTCTGACATAGTGTCACAGTGTTACCTGTGTCTTATAATTACTGTAACTCGTTTTGTTGCTAAGAAATATGGCATTAACAAAACCTGGTACGAGCGGCTTACAGACAAGTAAATCGAAAGGGTAAGTATTGCATTCAGATGCGCGGGCTATTATTTTCAGTGTTTACACTTTTTTAAAAGAACTGTCCTCAGTAGAAGTTCGTGCGTGCGAACATTGTATTTAAACAGAGCCGGGCGCTAACAGCTAAATCATGCAATGTAAGTGAACATTCATTGTCGCGTGTAGTGCAACAAGGTAAAATAACCACTTATGAATCCGGGCAGCCCTTGTTTATATCCCCCGGAAAACACCATAAAACAGAAAAAACGGATTTCGAATCTGGACGACTTTCAGAAAGATGTACTGCTGAATCTGTATAAAGAAGTGGGCTTCAAAGCTTGGTGCATATACCGTATTTTATCGCGTAATTCCCCCACCCCTTTTTTTTTCTCGAATAATTTGCTTGAAAACACTGGGGAGGGAATTATGCGAATGGTGCTTCTAGGAATTCCGAAAGGAAGGGAAACCATGTAGTATTATGTAAAAGTTATATAGGTATACAGTAATTTGTGAATGAACTGGATACATATCACGGCTTCATTGGGCCTACAATGTATTGTTTCATTGTTTCTTTTCTCCGACTATTCTGCGGTCTCACTTCCGTCACTATCATCACTTTTTTCATTTATATCTGGCTCAGATAACACATCTTCATTTTCACTATTTCACAACATATCGTAAGAACCATTAATGGCACCAGAAATACCAGCTTTTTTAAAACTCTTTTTAACAATATGACGACTTGTAAGAAATTTACTTAGAAACAAACACGTGTGTAACTTCACATTTCAATTTTACGATACGTTATGACAATGGCTATATGAGTATTTTTGTGGCAAGCGCTGCGTCGAATGTTGTCCATTATCAAGTCATTTGAAGGCCGCTCCAATAAGAACGAACCAGGAGAGGCAATTATGCGATGTTTAATAGGTAAATATTTTTTAGTGATGAAAAGTCATAGGGCAGGGAAATATGCGAGGGGGGGGGGGGGGGAGGGGCTAATGGGGTAAAATACGGTATGTTAAGTCATTCCTGGATTACGTGTTTTAAACCAAAAATGTAAGCTATCTTATGGCAAATTCTCTTTGCGATACAATGTTCACAATTTTTAATCAGCACTGCATATTGATGTTTCTTACTGAGCTATAAAATAAGCTTTCTAAAAATAGTCTTCACGTAGCTGGTTTAAAAAATATTTTGTTCAATTGCGAGTTTCCGCTTTTGCTATATGTAACATAATATAAACTTTGATGAGATGTTAACCTAACATACTTGCCTTATATTAATAACCGCATTGCAAATTCTGGTTGGTAGATATTGGGGAAACTATTTCCGGAGCTTCGCTCTGTTAACTTACAAATTGCATCGTAAGGAACATTTTAAGTGCTGAAATGTCTAAAATACACAACCGAGAAGGCCACAATGGAATATTACTCGTAAAATGTGGCTTGAAATTGTGCTTAGGCATTTGTTGCTTGATTATGTAGATTTTCACTTAGAATACCTAATATAGAAACTGATTAACATATGTGCAGAAACTCTGTATAGACACTTAGAAAAATATGAGAAATACCTATCAGAAAATGCCTCAAATTGCCCAACTACGACATCCGTTTAGATTTATTTAAATCGTTACGTAACTCTCATTTTCACTCGGATAACAAAAATATTTACATGAAAACGTTCCTAAACCAAGTTCAGTCTTAGGTTTGTCCGCGTCAAAACAAACCCACGTGATCAGTGCACCGTTGTACAACACGGTAGCAATGCGTGCAGGGAAGTAGTCCCATCCTAGTAATCTGAGTTTTAGAATGAATTTATCGTTAAATGATATAATATTCTACACAAATACCTGAGAGGTTGATTAACGCTGATGTATACTGATAAACAGAGCTACAAGTCCCAACATGCAACTCGTGTGAATTACCTGATATCAGAGTATTGTTTACAGCAGCAGTTTCTATTTAGAATCATGGCGGACGGTCGCGGTGAATTTGCTCTTGCGTCTTCGTCGACTTATGTAAAGCATAAGGCGGGAAAACCATTGACTAGTGGTGAAAAAACAATAGTGTTGAACGTGTATTATAAGTTGTGTGAGAAGTATCCAACTGTTCCCATCAAAGAAGTAGTGAAATTAACTTCTGAGTTCAACGGTGTTTCGAGTACCACTATAAACAGTGCTCGTAAAGAAAAAGCTGAAACGGGAAAAGTGGTTACACCCGGGGAAAACGAAAGTGTGTAAAATACGCCATGCAAGAATGTGACGAGTTTGTTAAAAACGCAATTCGTGTCACAGTGCACGATTTCTTTTTTAAAAATGAACCGCCAACAATTGACAAAGTGCTACAACAGGTTAATGCTGATCCAGACTTGCCTAATTTTAGAAGAACCACCTTTTATTAAAGTTAATTATTATAATTATGACATGTGCATCGTTTATTTTGTTGTAACTATCAATCTTATTGTCTCTAGTTACATGTTAGTCACTCTTTAAATTGGCGGAATAAGGTATAATTTCCTTTCTATTACGTACCGCATGCACTCACCACGTGGTTGTGTTGTGACTATTTCTGGCGCGAATGGCGGAAGGATACATTACAACTGTGCACTGGCCACCTGGGTTCAATTTCGCGCGGATCAACCTTAGAATGAATAGATAGTAGAGAATCGGATATAATAAACAATTTAAAAACTCAACATTGTAATGTTTTATCACCTATTTACTGAAAGATATGAACACCGTTGAAACATTAGATTGCAAATGAAAATTATCTGCTTAGATGAGGAATTTATATTTGAAGCAAATTACACGATTAGAGCCTATTGTCTCATTTTATAGAGATTGAAATTGTTATGACAGGTTTCAAATGTGCACCTTGCAATCATTCGCCGTCCTCGCTGCTGTCTACCGGTAACGCTCACGTGCATATCTCCCCTCTCTTTCTTTCGCATAGCGATATGAGCCGGCAACAGCGCTCCATAGCTGAGTACCCCTCCGAAGGAGTGTCGCCTTGTCGTGGCGGAGGGGCTCAGTACCCGATCCAGACGGCCTACTAAGTGTCATTTTGACCACTGGTAGACAAGAGGTGAGGGGAAGCAAAGAACATTCCAAACGGGTAGATGGGGCTCGGTAGTCTTGGTCGACAACTCATCTAGGAGAAGAGGACTCCGAAATCAAACTCCCCCAGGGGCTCCTACTACGGTAGGTACGGGTTTGGCGTACCCGGGGCCCCGAGCCATACTCTCGATTGGGTTCCTCCAAGAGGTGAGAGGGCACATGCCAAACGCCCAATCAACTTTGGTCCACTTTTGTGTTTGACCTCCCACCTGTTACCTCCCTGTACACAGTCTGATGGATAACCTACGCGCGGGTGACGCAAGGGGTGACTGGGTAATAGCGTAAGTCCCAGCCCCTGGTTATCATGTAGGATCTGTGTGCGTATCCGCTGATAAAGGTCAGTCCCGGGGAGGGGCCATTGCATGAGCTGATGCACTCCTGAAGGCGATTGGGTCCCTCTGTCTATGCATTGGGAGGTGAGACCCTAGGGTGAGCAAGGTCCAGGCCAGGACTCTCACCTAAGCCGGGGTGGCGCCCAGGATGTGAGCATGCCATCGGAGACATTTGCAATGGTGGAGGATTAAAGCGCCATGAGTTCACAAAAAACTCAAAATAAACAAAAATACCAGAAGTCAAGTGTAAAGGAAGTAGTTGAGTCCTGTGGTCCTCGCTACTTAGTCATTTCGAGAACTGAGGAAGGAAAAAAGTTTCTTTCGGTGAGTCCATTTGTAATCCAGAAGGGCCTGGATAAGATAGCTGGTCCAGTGAAGTCATGCACTAGATCGCGTAATGGCACGCTTCTAGTAGAAGCGCATTCAGCAGAACAGGCAGCTAAAATACAGAAAGCAAACCTGTTGGCCAGCTATCCAATACGTGTTGACCTTCATAAGACGTTGAACTCGTCACGCGGTGTCGTCAATACCCGCGCATTAGACGGACTCAGTGTTGAAGAGATTAAGGAAAACCTGGAAGATCAAGGTGTTACCTGTGTGTATCGGGTTCACCGCAAAGAAAGCGGTGAATTGAAGCCTACTCGTACCCTGTTCCTCACCTTTGATCGGGTAGATCTCCCTCAAAGGATTAGGGCAGGATACGAAGCTATAGAAGTAAGGCCATACATCCCGAACCCAATCCGGTGCTTTAAGTGTAACCATTTTGGACACACAAGTGAACTATGTAACAGAACAGCTTCTTGCGTCAACTGCGGAGGCGTCCTTCACGACGCTCCATGTTCATTGCCTCCCAGTTGTGTGAACTGCAGCGGCGAACATCCAGCCAATTCGCGAGAGTGCCCCCGGTTTATAGAGGAAAGGGCGATCCAGGAAATCCGAGTCAAAGAGAAGGTGTCCTTCTCAGAAGCTCGGAAACTCCTGCGTATCCGACAGCCTCCCCTTCCAAAGTCCGGTACCTATCGCTCTGTTGTAGCTAGGCCGGCAGAGAAGCGGGAAATCGCTACACAAACCAGCGATCAAACCGGGGCCACAATTTCACAAAAAATTATCGTAGCAAGAACAGTTCCAAAGCCTTCAACATCTACAGGTAAATCTACGTCTCCTACCAAGTCCGTAAAGGAAAAGAACACATCTACAAGGTCACCGTCTAAATTGCCAGTCTACAACAATGGCAAGAATGAGCCCGTTGTTTTTGTTACATCACCGAAGAAATTTAAGAAACAATATGTAAGAACTGACTTCCTCAAAGAAGAAAACGTGTCTGTTCCCACTCAACCAAAGGGAAAGAAGAGCCAGCGTTCATCCCCCCGAAGATCCTCTTCTGAGGATTCCTCCGGGATGGACACAGACCGGCAGCTTTCATCTTCGCCGGTATCCACGAGCAATCGGTTCGAGGCTCTCGAACCGAAATTTGCTATGGGGATACGCACCTCCTCGGTAGAGGAGATGCAAGAAGATCCTGCCTATACTGGGAGAAACCCAGTGAAAAAGAGGCAGGATAAATGTGAAAAGAGTGTGAGCCCAAAAGATCACAAAAGGGCTAAATTGAACCGACCACCGCCTACTACAAGGTAGTACACGGTTACCTTGCAATATTTATCCCACACAGATACTAATATGGCTATCTTACATTGGAACATACGTGGCATTCGAACTCAAAGGCCAGAACTTGAGCTCTTGCTCAAAGAAAACGAACCTCTGGTCGCATGTTTGCAAGAGACTAAGCTGCGTCCTCGAGACGCTTTCCATCTAAGGCGATACACCCCAGTACGGTGTGATGTCACACCAGAAGAGGGTGTACCGGCACATGGCGGCGCTATGATACTTGTCAGAGATGACGTATATATGCAAACTCTACCATTGCACTCTGATATACAATCAGTTGCTGTACGGATTAAACTGCCAAACATCCATTTCACCATCTGTAATCTATATCTGCCTCCGTCTCATGACTTCTCTCACAATGAGTTAGAAGATCTAGTTTCCCAGTTACCAACACCGTTCCTATTGGTGGGAGACTTCAATGCGCACCACCCGCTGTGGGGTTCAAGTCGCGCTTGTGCGAGAGGTACACTTATTTCCGATTTCTTAGACAGTCACAACCTAGCTCTCCTCAACACTGGAGAGCCTACATTCATTTCTGACAGTCATAACAGTTTTTCACACCTTGATCTTTCAATTTGTTCACCTCAATTGGCAGTCTCCTTACAATGGAATGTCATCTCTGACCTACACTCTAGTGACCATTTCCCATGTCTTATTAGTCTCTTGACGCAACCTACATGTTCCTCACGTATGCCCAGATGGCGTTTGGACCATGCCAACTGGAACCTCTACACCCAGTTGGCTGTCTTTACGTACAACGAGCACGACTCAGTGAATAATTTGGCGCAGCATCTCACGGAGACGATTCTCTCTGCTGCTGAACAATCGATTCCGCGGTCGACTACACACCCCCGTCGATTTCCCGTCCCCTGGTGGACGGAAGAATGTCGGAATGCCATTCGTGCTCGAAGGCGTGCACTTAGGGTTTTCCAACGTCACCCTACTTTGGAAAACCTAATCGAGTACAAGAAAATGCGCGCCAGGTCCAGACAAGTCATTAAGGATAGCAAAAAGTCATCATGGAGCAAATTTGTAGCTTCATTTAACCGACACACACCTTCCTCGGTTGTGTGGGATAGATTAAGGCGTGTTGCAGCTAAAACGACCCAAATGCCAATAGCGGGACTAAAAACAGCCACAGGAGCTGTTGTTGATTCATTTGAAGTGGCTAATACCTTTGGCAGTGCTTTCGCACAAGTGTCTAGCTCGGAAAACTACTCCCCTGAGTTCCTTCCATTTAAAACTCAGGTGGAATCTCAAGGCTTCTCGTTTCGTTCTAGAAACGTAGAAGATTACAATCGCCTTTTCACCATGGCGGAGCTGGAGCATTCACTGAAATCTTCGCGATGTTCAGCACCAGGACCGGACGGTATTCATGTACAAATGTTACAACAGCTCTCTCCTGAAGGTAAGGCATTCCTGCTCGAGGTCTACAATCGTGTTTGGGTTGACAGTATACTCCCAGAAAATTGGCGGGAGGCCACCGTTATTCCCATCTTGAAGGCTGGAAAGGACCGTCATCTTCCCTCCAGCTATCGTCCTATTTCCCTCACCAGTTGCGTTTGCAAGGTGATGGAACGCATGATCAATGGACGATTGGTATGGTGGTTAGAAAGTCGTAACCTACTGACTAACATCCAGTGTGGTTTTCGACGACGCCGTTCAACTGTTGACCATCTTGTGTCAATATCGACACAGATAATGGACGGCTTTATGAAGAACTGTCAAACCGTTGGCATATTTTTCGATCTTGAGAAGGCTTATGATACGTGCTGGCGAGCAGGGATTCTACGTTCCCTGTATGCCTGGAATATGCGTGGACGCCTACCACTTTTCATTCAGGAGTTTATGAAGGACCGCTTTTTCCGAGTAAGGGTCGGCTCGGTTTTTTCTAATTCTTTTGTTCAGGAGGAGGGAGTACCTCAGGGTTCGGTGCTAAGCGTCACGCTCTTTGCTATAGCAATTAACTCCATCTGGAAATGTGTTCCACCTGGAGTTTCGTCATGCCTATTCGTAGACGACTTCGCTGTCTATTGCACTTCTCAGCGCACGGCGTTCTTACAACGTCGCCTGCAGCAATGTTTGGACAACCTTAGAGAATGGAGCGTGAGAAACGGCTTCCGTTTCTCAACTGAGAAGACAATCTGCGTTAATTTCTGGCGCCGTAGGAGACGATTACCACCTTCGCTCCGCTTTGGTCCAGATGAACTTCCCTTCGCAGAAGAGACGCGCTTCCTGGGTTTGATCTTGGACAGGAAGCTTAGTTGGTCGTCGCATATTGCACAGCTAAGAGCGAGATGTGACCGTTCCCTAAATATTATGCGAGTACTGAATGGCAAATCGTGGGGAGCGGATCGGACGATTTTGTTGCGAATATATCGCGCATTGGTCCGATCCAAGCTAGACTATGGGTGTATTGTTTATTCGTCAGCACGACCATCTGTGCTGAGAAGATTAGACGTGGTCCATAATAGGGGCATCCGCATTGCAACAGGAGCTTTTCCAACAAGCCCAGTGGTGAGTCTTTACGCCGAGTCCGCAGAACCTCCTCTGCAATATCGGCGTGAGATTCTCTTGGCAAATTATGGTTGTGCGCTTAGATGTATGCCTAAGCACCCAACGTTCGCTTCTTTTTTCACCACCACGCTAAGAGAACGATATAGAAATAGCTCCCTTAGTCTAAAGCCTGCGGGGTTCCGTTTCCAAGAGCTCCTAGTGAAGCTTGGAGTGGAACTGCCTGTGATGTTCGCCAAGGGCGAGAGACTTTACCCCCCTTGGCTATCTGGTACGCCCCATGTAGATCTTGGGATGACCATACACCAGAAGTCCACGATGCCTATTTCAAGTATCCGCACGTGTTTCTTAGAATTTTTGTCAGGCTACTCTGACCGTAAATATATTTACACCGATGGATCAAAGAACACCAACGGTGTTGGATGTGCTTATGTTTATGGAACCGAACCATATACATTCGGTTTTCCAAATAGCACTTCCATTTTTACTGCAGAGCTTTATGCAATTTATCGAGCCATTTTGTATGTTCGCCGTCGTAAATTAGGTGACTGCCTGATTTTGAGCGATTCCCTTAGTGCACTGCAGAGCCTTTGTCAGTTGTACAACCCCCACCCTATTGTACAACGTATCCAGGATGCCCTCCATGTTTTACACGCTTCTGGTGTTGATGTGGTGTGTGCATGGATTCCTGGTCACGTAGGTTTGCCTGGGAATGAAATGGCAGATTTAGCAGCAAAGACGGCAACTACAGAACCCAAAATTATCATCTCACGTGTTACTTCGGAAGACTTTAGGCTTGAAGTGCGGAGAGCGGTGCTGTCGTCCTGGCACGACGAGTGGTCAGCTCTCCGCGGTAATACGCTTAGAGAAGTGAAAGAACTTCCGATAAACTGGGTAACTTCCTGTCGCACATCTCGTCGCGAGGAGGTTAATTTGGCTCGATTAAGAATAGGGCACTGCAATTTTTCGCACGGTTACCTATTTAAAAGGGACCCTGCGCCTCTATGTCCGCTGTGTGACAACGTTTTGTCGGTTCGCCATGTGCTCCTAGAGTGTTACTCTCTAGCGTACCTTCGGGATTCTCTGCAGCTGCCTGCCAGACTTGCAGAGGTCCTAGCGGACGACAAAACAGCGGTTGATAGAGTTTTTAATTTTTTAGCGCAGTGCAATATAAATTTGAGGATTTAAAATTTTTAATTATCTGTTTCTGATTTTGGACATATTTATCACCTTGTTTCATATCTGGCTATTGCCACTGCTTTTTACCTTTGTATATTTTTCTTGTTGCTAGTATTTTTATTTTTTGAGTGAAATTTATATCTGGCTATTGCCATGAGTCTGTTAAGGGCGCTGATGACCTAGAAGTTGAGCGCCCTTAAACCAAATCTAATCTAATCTAATCCATAGCTGAGTAGGGATTGGAGCTACTCATGTGCCTTCTTATTTCGTGCTCCCTTTAGAGAAAGAAGGTAGGCCACTCCGGCACAATTGCTGCCATTGGTTGCAAGCAACATACGTCACATGGAGGTCTGAGAGCGCGCGCAGTTCAGACAGCAATAGAAAGTGAGCGCTTTAAACCCGTTTCGACATATACTATTTAAAGCATTGACTGACAGTTCCAGTGCGTAAACACTTAAGCAATAGTTAATAAAGTGTAGAAAAATACAGTGATATGTGATAGAAAAGATACCTTAACTGAAAACACATTAGAAACGTTCGTCAACACATTCTACTTATTACAAACCAATTTTACGACCGCCACCGAAACTACAATCAAAATAAGAAGTAACAAATTATTGTTTGATCTTAAAAGTAGACTTATATTTGGTCATGTTGTTGCAGAAGAAGTAGCTGACGCCCACTGCTGACACTTCCTCGCGTTCGTTTTTGTCATACTTACAGCTTTTAGTTTGTTATTTAAATGCCGTATCCTAATGAAAGGAATTTCCAATTCAGGAAATTTAGAGCAAATCATGCCAGTAAGCGCTTTCATCAATCCAGCACCTTTTGAAACATTAAAGCCATGGAATCCCGCAAATATAACTTCAAATTCCTTCACTTTTTGGTACCACTGTTCAGTCGGCCGAACAAGTTCCCCCTTTGAAATAACTGTAATCCAGTCCTGTGGCACTTGTTTTGGCAAATTACAGTCACTGTCTTTGCTTCCCAAATTTTCTGTCTTAGAAATTAGTGCGTTAACACGTACCACAAAATGCATCTCATAGGGCAATTCGGCACGTTTTATTATGCTACTTCGTGCTATTTTAAATGCGCCCTGGCCCAGACAGAATGACTCCAACCCTTTTAAGATAAACAAAAAGATAAAAGGAAGCGAAATACAATGACCTTTGTTTTGTCAAAGACTGTGCACCGCCTTATCCCAAACCGTACTGAAATTCAGGTATAACATGAACGAAAGGCTAATGACCCTTCCTGTATAGCTATGCAGTGCTTCTTTCACATTCGGGAAATACGGACAATGTTTTCTTTCCCATTTTAAAGAAAAGGAGCAAGGTGCTGGAATTCATGGGCGTCGCGAAGGGGGGGTGGGGGCAAGGGAGGGCCGCGGCCCCCCCTTGGAAATTAATGAACTTAATGTGCTGACTATGAGAATAATCATCGTTGCAGAGTAAGAAGTTAAAAAAAGTAAAATGACTGAGATTAAATAGGTAATAGATTGTAAATCTATTTCAGAAGTATTTTTCTTCGTTTCATTCTTTTGAACATCGCAGGTCCTGCGTGAGCAATTCTAGCTGAAAGAGGAGGATAAACGGACTATTATTTTAATTTTTATGTAAAAAACAATTTCTGTTTAGCGCAAATTTATACGGTTATCGGCAACAAATACTATAACTTTTGACAACAAAATAATGAATTAATATTATCTAATTGCAAAATTCTAACATTTGCCCCCCCCCCCCCTGGAAAAAAGTCTGCCGACGTTCATGTTATTATTGTACCTTGCAAGTTGAGCTTTAAGTGGAGGGGATTGCAGTGTTATAAATCATTAAATAAGCTATCAAACTATGTATGTTGTGTCGTATGTGCGTTGTTATTCTTTGTATTGATATCGATATTCATTTGACATATAGGTAAATGTTAGGTTATGTTGTCCCATTGAGATCATATATTTAAATTGGTATAGTTCCATGTATAACGTTTTAGTAATAATATTTTATATCACCGAAACAGTATTTTAGGCGATTATAAAAACAGCATATCAACCTAACTTATTTAATGTAAAGAAAGCTGAAAATCTGGGAGCAACTGACTGCATTTTCTCAATGTACTATGGTCTACTGTCATTTGATTTTAATCAAAATCGTCAGAGCCATTTTTGAAAAAATTAAAACTTTCTATGTAAAGAATAGTCTGGACCTTCTAGAGGGTCCTGGATTAGTCTGGGTGGAGTTATGCTGTTCACAGACAGACACTTTTCTAAAACAGCTGCTTTTTTTATTCATGGAGTCTCAAAACATGTATTTCCGGTGAAATCTCGATATAAATTTTTGGATGGAATGCAATAGATACCATACTAACTTTACTATGCATACGTGACAGAGAAAGGAAAAAGTAAATGCGATAGAAACACTTGACTATCGGTAGCGTAACTGTACAAACTCTTGGTTTTTCGTCACAATTAAGCGACAACTTTCCGAGAAAAATTAAACTAATTTTCCTGTAGGTTGCAAAGCAATACTTAACAATAAAGCATTGATCATTATCTGTTTGTAAAAGTGAATGTGGTCGAATTTGACCACATTTGAAATATTTGTTGTTTATTAACTAGTAGGGTAGGTTACTGTTTATTCCATTGAAGTTCGAAGGAGATATTCATTACAAAAATTAAACGCATCTTATTTGTTAAGTGAATATTACAGATGCAATGCGATCATTCTATTATGTTACAGTCCCTGGGTGACCGAGCTTCGCTCGGATTTTCTTTTCTTTTCCTTTTGATTAATCGTTTATCTACTTATTTAGATAAACTTGAAAAGCAAAATGTTAGCTAAATATAAATTTTTATTCTAATCGTTGGAGCTGTTTCCATGACGAGACCTTTAATATCCTGGCTTGTTTGTTGAAACTGGCCCATTAAAAGAGAAATTATGGCCAAAATAAGATTTAGAGTAATTGTGACTGTTACTCGTAAAATTGCGGTTTTTTTGTTGTTGTTTTTTTTTCCCAGGAATGACGCCTATATAGATAAACTTAATAAGCAAAACCCTGTCTGAATACAAAATTTGATCGAAATCGTAAGAATTACTCATTTAACTATATAGGAATATAAATATAGTGGGTACTTTAGCTTTTGTACATTGGCACGGTGGGACTTTTGTTTTCGGTATGTTTCACTCGCTTTTGTTCAACTGAAATACACGTTGCCATAGAATTTCAACATCAAAATGTGGTTTTCAAGGGAAAGCAAAATTCTTCCAGTAATCTAATTCGCAACGAAAATCTAAATTCTTCACTACGAAAATGGGGAAGCCCGCAGCACCCGAAAGCAGAACAAGTGTTAGAAATACTAACCCCAATGGTCGTCGTCTTCAACACTTTCTCAGCAATTCTCTTTGCAATATTCTGGCTCCTCCTGACCCCACTTATTATTCAAATAATCCTAGAGTATCTCCAGATATTCTTGATATTGGCATTTCTAGAAACTTGAATTTGCCAATTTTTATGACTTCTTTAGCTGAACTAGATTCTGACCACTGTCCAGTCATGGCTACTTTCTCCCATTCTCTCGCTTTCGTTCCTCCACCACCAAGACTTATTAATGGCTTCGTGCAGTGGAACGTTTTTCAAGAACGGTTGGATTCGGCTCTAACAACTTCGTATCACATAATTACTAAAGAAGATCTAGATGCAGCAGTTCACCATTTTACGGACACCATCTGCTCCTGTGCTCGCCAGTCCACGGTTTCTTCTAACCATCCGTTTACTTACCATCTACCTCTCTTTATTTCTGCTCTCATCCAAGAGAAGAATTATATTCGACGTCGCTGGCAACGAGAAAGGAGACCTTGGATGCGCCGAAGATTAAATGAGCTGATACGTCGTGTAAAACTTGAACTAGAGCAACATCGATTTCAAACCTTTCAACAACAGTTAGCCAGCATTTCATCAGATGACCACATGTTATGGCACACGACTAAACGTATTCTTCGGAAACCTACTGTTGTTCCTAGTCTACATTATAATAATAATGTTGTAACGTCTACTTCTGATAAATGTGATATTCTGGCCTCTCATTTCGAACAAACATTTACTTCTCATCCTAATTTCGATGTTCTTATTTCGCAATCTCTTCGGAAAGAACTTGATGCATTCCAATCACAATGCACTGTTCCTATTCGACATCTTTTACCAGTCCTAGAGAATTATCGTTTTTTATTTCTCGCCTTCGGAATAAAAAATCTCCCGGACACGATTTGGTACCAAACATTGTATTAAAGAAACTCACGAAAAAGGCCCTAGCTTACCTTTCTTCTATTATGAACTCTGCATTACGCCTTGGCCATTTTCCCACCTCTTGGAAACTTGCTCAAATTATTGTCTTTCACAAACCCAATAAGCCTCAGCATTTACCATCAAGTTACCGTCCAATTAGTTTACTACCAACTCTTTCAAAGCTTTTAGAGAAGGTTCTTCATCGTCGTTTATCTAAATTTATCTTTAGTAATAATGTCATACCTCCATTTCAATTTGGCTTTAGACCACATCACCCTGTTACTCACCAACTGCTTCGATTCACTCAAGCTATTGCTAATGGCTTTGAAAATCGACAATACACACCGTCTGTGTTTTTGGATATCGCTCAGGCTTTTGATAAAGTGTGGCATGATGGACTTATACTGAAACTGTTTCGTATAGGTCTTCCACAATACTTACTAAATATTATTTCTAGTTATCTTTCAAATCGAAAGTTTATGGTCTGCATAGGTGGCACCTCTTCTTCACTGAAATCCATTCAGGCTGGTGTCCCTCAGGGCTCCATCTTAGCTCCACTTCTATTTAACGTTTATACTTCGGATCTTCCAATCTTCGAACATACTGAAGTGGCTTTATATGCTGATGACACAGTTCTTTATTACTCCAATCATGACCTTCATATTGCTATTGCTACCTTACAAGAATCCTTGAACTCACTTATACAATGGTGTTCCACCTGGCGCCTTTCTTTAAACCCTAATAAAACAGAGGCAAAAATTTTCTCTCTTCGTATTATTCGTACACCCCCACCTTTGTATATTCATAACACATGTATTCCTTGGTTACCTTCTAATGTTCCAGTGAAGTATCTTGGGGTGTTATTTGACACTAGCCTTACCTGGCGTCCGCATATCAATCGTACTGTTAACCTTGCTTCAGCCCGGCTTTCTCAACTTTATCCACTACTCAATAGACGCAGTTCTCTTGGACTTGATTCCAGTTTATTACTCTATCGTTCCCTTATTCGCCCTATTCTCACTTATGCTGCTCCTATTTGGGGTGGTACTTGTAAATCACACCTACATCGATTACAGGTAATTCAAAACAAGGTGATACGACTCGCTACTAATGCTCCCTGGTTTGTGCGCAACCAACAGCTACATCAAGAACTAGGCCTTCTCCCCATATCACAGTTCATACGCCAAACAGCACGCCGCTTTTTCATACGCCTACAAGAGGTTCCTGGAGCTGTAAAATACCATCTCGGCGTCAGAACACGCCGGCCAACACGCCTTCGTAAACGCTTGCCTCAAGATATCCTGCTCAGTTCGACCTCAAGCTCAGAAGACTCCGACCTTTAATTTTTTCACAAAATGTTTAAAATGTTCTCCTACACATTTACCTTGTATATGCGATCTATTATATTACTTCCTCCTTTATGAAACAAATTATGTTCGAGGAGCTACATTGATGTAGCCAACCTTAACAACTTTATAATGTTCTGTATTTTATGTTATTCTCACAAATCTGTAAAAGCATTATTGCTGATCGATTTCAATAAAAATTAAAAAAAAAAAAAAAAAGAACAAGTGTTAAAAACAGAACTATCCATAAAAAGCAGTGTATGTTAAGAGCGTTCGATGATGTGTCGAGAATTCTTATGAGCTGTCCAACTGACACGAACGAAGAGAAATTGTTTACTATGGATGAAAACCAAAGGAAAAAGTTTCTAAAGGCATTAAAAGATCGGGGCTCTATAAAAGTTGTCGGTTCCGTTTGTCGGAGAAGAAGATCGTGGTGCCGGAGGAGAAGTTGTTCACGAAGGAGAAGGAGGAGGAGTTGTTCAAGAAGAAGGAGGAGGAGTTGTTCAAGAAGAAGGAGGAGGAGAAGTTGTTCAAGAAGAAGGAGAAGTTGTTCGAGAAGGAGGCGTAGAAGTTGCTCAAGAAGAAGAAGACGTAGGTCCCGTTGCCGAAGACGAAGCGGAGACAGAGATATGTGATGGAACTTAACAGTTACAAATCAAAGCCGGTATCATTAAGCATCAGCTATAAACCTTGCAAAATTAATTAGTGTATAAAAATAATCGTTGCGATACTACTGTATTTAGGCTTCTAAATTATACAAGTAATGTTTACTCAACTTCAGTAAATATATTTTGACCAAGCAATTATACCTGCATCAATTTGTAAAAGTGGAGAAAGCGTTGAGACATTGTTTACACATATCTGGTTATTGATGGTAGGAGTACATAGAGTCTCTAACACAGGTCCCTGTCATCCTGTTCATATACTCACACTAACCTAGGTGTGCTTACCTAATATGGGCTGCACGTGAACGGCACGGGGCCGTTTCACATACACATAAGCATATACACATTCTCAACTCTGTGTGCAAGAACAAAATCGTATGCAAGATCGTGTGGCAAACTATTGTATTTCCTTTGATTAATATCCAATATTTGGCTGTTCAAATATACATACTACCCAATTTTTTGACAGGAAAAATACAAAGATGCACATATTCACTTGTTAAATCCAATTCATAAAAGAAATACAGATCGAAAGTCAGGCATGTGTTGAGTATAAGAACAGGAACCTATTTATTGAAAAAATCTAACACTTGGTTTAAAACCTTGCCAATCTAGCGGATTTCAATCTCTCCATTATGTTTATACTCGCGTCCGCGCATGCGCTATAGCAGCAAGATGTCGTGAGGATCATAGGCTCCAGAATTAAGGTAGTTAGTCTAGTTGTTATTTATTTATTATTATTATCATCATTATTACTATTACTATTACTTTTCTTCTTCTTCTTCTTCTTCTTCTTCTTCTTCTTCTTCTTCTTCTTCTTATTATTATTATTATTATTATTATTATTATTATTATTATTATTATTATTATTATTATTATTATTATTATTATTATTATTATTATTATTATTATTATTATTATTATTATTATTATTATTATTATTATTATTATTATTATTATTATTATTATTATTATTATTATTATTATTATTATTATTATTATTATTATTATTATTATTATTATTATTATTATTATTATTATTATTATTATTATTATTATTATTATATCATCGTTACTGTTATTACTATTATCATTATGGTTCTCATTATTCACCTGGAAGACATGGGCGTCGCGAAGGGGGGAAAGGGGGACCGCGGCCCCCCCTTGGGAATTAGTGAGCTTAATGGGCTGACTCTTAAACTATTATTTTAATTTTAATGTAAAGAACAATTTTAATGAGCACAAATTAATACGGTTATACGCAACAAATACTATAACTTTTGCCAACAAAATAATGAATTAATATTACCTTGATTGCAAAATTCCAACATTTGGCCCTCCCCTGGAAAAAAGTCTGCCGACGTTCTTGCTGGAATTACCTTGCAATTATACAATACTTTGATGATATTTCACAAATAAACGTAATTTGCAATTAATCACATTATTTTACAACCTCAAATCAGATTTTCTCTAGTTTTGATCATTGAGGTCATCTATGAAAACGCGCAATATGTATAACTAAAATTATTTATAGTTGTTTAATGTATTAAAATATGCACACCATATATTTCAATGATAAAAATTTGATGTGCTATATACAAATGATTTTCTTTGCTCACTCTTGCGCAAAGTATTCTTACCAAGGCTTATCCTTCTATATATTCATGTTAACAGAGATAAACTTTCATTACACATTATAAAGGATTCATAGGTGAAAGCGATAGACAAACCTTCTCCCCCCCCCCCCCTCTCTCTCTCTCTCTCTCTCTCTCTCTCTCTTCGTGTCAAATATATTGCTATTTTCAAAAATGATAGCTGTCGTAATTGTGTTATTTATTTCATTTTCCTCTGCGCTGCATTTTCATATTGTTGTAAAAGAGTGGCCACACAGCTATTCTTAGAAGAACAGCTCAGTCAATAAAATACTGTCTTAATAGGGAAAGAATGTCAGTATCACATTCTGTTTTCGTTTATTACATTATTATAAGGCCTTTTAATAAGGGCTACGTTGCAATTATAACCTAAATCCTAAAGAAAGTGAAAAAGGCGTGTTGAAAGCTCTTAACAAAGTAATAATTGCACTATTATGTGGCACACTGTTGTTCCTTCCTGCTACAGATAATTTTCATTTCTGTTTTACGAAATATTACACAATGAGAGCTTTGTTTTTGTTCAATTAAAACGCCTGCGTTGACATTTCATGTCAGAAAACAAGAAAAGTAGAGTAGAGACACTTAGATAGTACGATGGGATTTGAATTATACCGTAAAATGTAAGCTGCACGTGTGAATATCGGTACTACGTGCTCCCGTGTGACGTCATCAGCAGACAGCTCTAGGAAGAGCGATTGCGCGGGAAGCGGGAAGAGGCCCCCCGGATGCCACCTGTGTCACCGCACGATGCAAAACTATGTACTATCTTTCACAAAAGTAAATACCTATCTTCAGCGAGACCTGCGTGAAGGGTCACCTGTTTGCTGTTCAGAGGGGATGGCAGCCATTGCCTCACCTCGCAACTGTGACACGCGGTATTTCAGCAATCACTCTAAATTAAAGCGTAAATATTGCAAATTCAACGTTACTACATCTGCAGAAAATATGTTACTATTGGGTTCTGATTAAATATTGGACCAGAAGTGGAAAACGATGTCAGTATTGAGCTCTTTGCTTACCAAAGTAAGCGTAATAATCCACACTAAACTCCTTAGCTTAGTGTTAGCCGAGAGCGTTTAAACACTTTAACGCGAACCGAGAGAGGCTCCGTGAACGTGGATCGAATCCCACCCACCGCGTATTTTTGTTTCTTCCCTTCCTTTCTGCTTTAACGGGAACATCGTTATTTATATAACCTGAGCAAAATATACTATTATACAATATTTTCATATTGGAAGATATCGATTACTATTGCTGTAGACAACACAGGGAATACACCTACTTCAACTGTCAATCATTCTTCCACAAATATATCATGGGCGTCGGCAGACCTCTTTCCAGGGGGGAGGGGGGGGGGCTGCATGTTTAAACTTTGCAATCAAGTCATATGAATTCATAATTTTTATTGTCAAAAGCTGAAAAGATAGAGTAATGCCGGGATTACGATGAACTTAACATAATGTGACTTAACGCGACGGTACGTAATGGAAAAGTCACACATATTAAATGGAACTATTGAGGGTTAACTTAACGTGACTAATTTCAACCAATCGGCGAGTAGTGCCATGCAGTAATAAATTATGCTCTATGTGACTGTTTGCAGCAAAACTCTTTCTCCGTTTCTCGTGTTTATCTGCTAAATTAGGTTATGGCCATCTCCATGTTTTATTCGCCGTTTGAAAATGTTTATTAATTCACATTTACATATTCTCTTTATTTTCATTTTTGTAAAACATTAGATTAGAAAAAGAGAGCTACTAAGAATATCCACTGTGTCTGCCCACTATAATAATAACCAATCAGATTCATTCCCCATAGGTTAACTGAATCCTAACAGACCTGTAGTTCTTCCGGACGCACATGAACATTGCGCTTACTGTATCACAAACACGCGCACAGCTGCAACCGTCATACCTTTCACTGCAGCAGTGGTGGGTTAAGGATTGCCAATTTGACGGACTTCGAAGTGTGTCACGGGCAAAATTTAGTTTTGATGAATGACGGATTTTTTGGCGGACATTATTAGAAACTATTAGTTAATGTTACATTGGTTTTCTTTGGACAAAAATGTAAATCTTTGTATACCTGCAAGGCAGTGTTCACCATATTCATTGCATGACATCATTTCAAATATATACTATATACATATACATACATTATATATATATATATATATATATATATATATATATATATATATATATATATATATATATATATATATATATATATATATATATACAACTTCCATGCTAGCGGGCGCGAATGAAAATATAGGCCGTTATGTAACATACAAAATAGCACGGGTGGACGCAGGATTTGTTTGCGGGAGGGGAGATGTGCTACAATTAGAAAATCTACACACACATACGCACAAACTAGGGTGGTCATATGGGGTTACATATACATGTTAAGTGTTTTGAGCGCACACACCCCTATATTTTTACTTACGACGTGCTTTGATAATGTGTCAAATTTCATTAAAATTAATTAATATTAACCTCTGCCACAATGTGATGCAATATCTAAATAAACTAGGTACTGAAATAGTGATTTTATTTTTCGAATGGCGTCAACAATTGAAACCAAGCTATTAATGTTTTGCAGATATGATTAATATATTTAAATGAAAGAAATATATTAATGTGTATTAATATTTAAGTTTTGGTATTAATAGAACATACAACATGTGGGAATACAGTTTAAATCAATACTAGTTTAAAGACGATTTTCTTTTCAGTGTTTCTTTTTTACAGTTTGAGTATTGTCTTCGCTGATCTTGCACACATCGCAAAATGAAGTGTTTTTGTTCATTAGCCGTTATAAGACCATTGAATTCTTGTATTAACTTGACTCTTCTCTCTGCCGTATCATTTACCACCTTAAGATTTTTCGTATACTCTTTGGCGCCAAGGTAGGGAGCGTCTGAATCCCAAGGAATTGGATCCTTATTTAAAAAATATAAATATGTGCTTAATTTCAACATGACCAAACTCTTCACTGAAATGAACTCGTCAGTTTCCTTTTATGAAATAATAAGTTTAAAGCTCAGTCTGTTAGTAAATATGTTTATATATTCCGAATAGCCTATACAAAAGTTAAATTTAAATTTATGGAACTATAATAGTCCAAAAAGAAAACTTGTCCAAAACTTTGTAATTGCAACAGGTAAAATAGTGTACCTTCTTTTGGTCCCCAAGGTTTCGATTTCTAACCATCCCAAGTTTTTGTCATTGTTAAAGTTGTCATCAGTGATAGCATACAAAGCTCTTCATTTAAATACCATAAGTGCTGGCAGTTTAGAGCAGATATTCAGATTACCCTGACGCCTACACTTCATGAAATATTTTATCAACAATAGGATCAATAATATATAATTTCATTTTATTTATTTATTTATTTATTTTTTAAGGAAGTTTAATTCCAACATTATTTTTAATCTTTGAATCTAGTTGACTTAAAGTAGACAAAGCAATAATTTTCTTCAAATCATATTAAAAATTTCGAACAAACTCTTAATTTTTCGTACAGTTTTAAAAACAACTTATTGCAAGGTGCGCCGATTGCCGATGAACGCAGAAACCACCATTTTGCCTATACTTTCACTACAGACAGATGTTCTTCAGTCCATTCAGTTCACTAACAGTAAGACAGCTGAGAACGAAAGAGGAACGTTTTCAATGAGAATAAGTTCTTTTGGCCGTCCACCTTGCATGATGGAAAGCTTCAGGCGACCTTCCTTTTAGACCGAAGTCAACAGTTGTCCCCAGAAATAGGACACACTATTCAATGAGTTCACGGTAATCATTCTTCAGGTGTTTTTTAATAGTTATCGGAATAAATTATATCGGAGTCACTCACTTTAGTTGTTTCTTCAGACGAATAATTAATAATTTTCGAAAACAATTAACTGTTATCACTAGCTTTAGTAGTTCAGCTACATTAAAGAGGAATCAAGTTATCAGCGTTCGTAGTGCATGTGACAGCACAGTGTGGGGAACCGGTTCTGTCCGTCTGCTGTACAGACAAAATGCGCACAACTTCATTCTTTTGGTGGCTCACCTACTAAGCTTAGTTATCCCCTTTCGATTGCCTTATCTCCTTTTTATAACATTTATCATCGCCCTTTTCTCCTTTTGCCACCAACTTCCTGTCAACACCTCCAAGATAATCTCTACGGCTAGGCTCTCGTTGATATAATAAAGAGTTTATCTTCTATTTTGACTATTTTCAAACTATTAGCATGGACAACATCCAACAAATTCTTTAGAGTTGGAGAAAACTTTCGCTCTCGCTGTTTGTGAGTGTTCGTGTTCTTATGAGCACTTCTTTTTTCAGAGTGCGCCACCCTAATTACAGTTCTGTAAGTTTCTTTGTGCAGTGAGATAAAGCTCTTGTGGCAATCCAAGTCTTTTCCCAAAATATTACACATTCACGCGTAACTAAACTAGCACTCACTGATACTCAGTTTCACTTTGCATGTACTATAAAACAATACTGACAATCTGTTGATTATATGGTAATTTATGTCCACCGATCTGGTGCGTAACTTCACATACTAAATAAATGTGTCAGTGCTGTTAGCCATGATGTAAATAAACATTTATAACATTACCCAATGGAAACCGAGGTTCAACTGAAGGTGTACAGTATGGCAGCAGTCGAGCACATGCATAAGCAGGAATAAGCAAGGTGACGCAACTTCTGTGCCTTTGCGGCACGGGTTCCTCTTGTTCAGTTTCAACAAAATCGGTATTGCAATTGTTCTTAAAACAAAAGGGGAAAAACGTGGTGTGCGTGGAGAAATACGCAATTTAAAAAAATAAGGACCACCCTAACATATACACAGATTTTCTAACACATAGAGGCTGTAAATTAATAACACCACACGAATTTTACTGGTAATAGACGGTTCATAGACAATCAATTTGAGATAGGAAACCTATGGTCTAGGATTACAAATTATAGAATTGTGCCTTAAAATTGCTTGAGCGTATGCACGCCACTGATCATGTCCACTGCAGCTGTAACGTATGATGAATCAAGTGGACAGCTTTCGTGGCCTGAGTGTTTAGCATAAGCGATGCTGCCAGGACAACGAAGATAGACATGAATTAAAAGTTTGGGTTCAAATCTCCGTATACGCGAATTTTTTTTATGTACAATCTTTCACAAAAGTAAATACCCACCTTCAGCTAAACCTGCGCGAAGGGTCACCTAAACCTCAGGTGTACTTGCATAGCTGGTATGAGAATTAAACTAGTCATGTGCTTCCCTTGCTGTCCAAAGGACGTGGTAGCCATGTCACCTTTTAGCTCACTCACCTCACAGTTTTAAAAAGCAATATTTCAGCAATCCTTCTACATTAACGGGCAAAAATTGCAAATTTAACTTCAATGCATCTGGAGAAAAGGTGTTCTTATGGTGTTTTATTGAATTGTGGACTAGAAGTAAAATGATTCCAGTATTGGGTGCTACATTTAGAGACGTGCGTTTAATCAGCGAGATGAAGTTCGTGTGTTGCCTGTAGCGCCACTGGCTGAGGCGTGTTCGTTCTAATTTACAGTAGTGGGTTAATATTAGTTCGAATCCCACTCAACATTCTTTTTCTTTATTTCCTTTTTCCTTATTTCTTTCTTAACGGGAACATCATTATTTATATAACCAGTGTGAAATATACCTAACATTATACAAACTAATGAATCTATTTCTTTACATATTTTTATTCCACATAGCGTTGTAACTTTACCACCGTTCTATGAATGGTGCAGTACGATTGTAATTATTTTAAAACTGAATACTTTATAAGATATTAATTGCAATTGCTGAAAATAAATCAGGGAACACGCATACCTCAACTGTCAATCATGCCTCCCGAAATTAATATTTACCTTTAAATATTCACATTCCAAGACATCTCTATAACTTTCTTAGACTATCACCATATTAAAATACATGGGCGCATAATAATGTAAAATACGGTTTAATGGTCATAAAATGCAGTTACATGATCTGGATGCCAGGGAATAATGTAATTAGTGATACATTAAACAGAACAGAATGCAGTTGTAGATTACTTCAGCGGAAGCAACCTTAGTTCCTAGCAAGGTTGCCATGTCGTTTATTTCCAAGCACTACACAATGTTGCCATGTGACCATCAACTAAACTCAATTTCTAGCAGTGTGCTTTCATCCGATTCTCCATTTCTGATTAAAAGTTGTAGAGAATTAAGCACGTTTGTTAATGTATTTCAGAAAATAAACATGCCAAAGGCGGGGATCGAGCCCCCGCAGCTAGAAGTTCTGAATTCTACGGTTAGCGACTAGACCTCTCGGCCATTCTTCCCTTCCGCAGTCGTGCTGTATCATATATTAAGCCTGTTGCCACTAACTTGGCAGCTAATTGCAGTGCAAGGCGGAAAGTTCGTTAGCACCTTTAGAAATGGTATAAACTGTTTTTTTTCTAGGTATTCCCTTACATTTATTTAGAGGAATAAGAAAAGAGAATAGTTATATAACAAGCACGAGTATCGCAGTGTTCAGTGTGGAGTTTAAGTCCGTTTGGTTTATTTTTATTAATGACAGACAAAAGATAATGGAATAGCTAATATCAATAATTAATTTATATTTATTACCCACACAGAACATACCCCTATCTTGAAGAACAGGAATGTCTTTAAGACGTTACCTATCTTCAAGAAGGTTTTTAAAAAGGATCACTTATTAAACATTTACTGTATTGAATATTTTTAGCACTAAAAGGTGCTAAAGGTGCTGTAAGAGTCTCGTACGGTTTGGTCTTCTGTGTAAATAAAGTGATTATCACTGCACAAAGTTTTATTTTTTAACGTCCCGTAAATTGGAGCACCAATTAAGTGCTTTATATTTTCAGTTAAGGTTTTAAATCATCATGCTCTGAAAGATCATATCATTAAATTTCCTAAAAATGTTAGAAGCCGCTGGCTTAACAGAGGTGCTCTGCTATTTTTCACACGAGCCTTAAAGTTTAGGCCAGCCTAAATATTATCAGGTACAGAAATAACCTTCATTATCTCATTGGTGTATGATGATCATGGTTCATCACTCCTATTTACAAAACACTTGCTCGAAACTAATATATACTCTTAACTTTTTGGCTTAACCTTTCCATTAGAAATAATAATAGTAATGATTTTCGGTTTTAATAATTACTTATACCAAAATTACAACTCATGTGTAAAGATAATGACTCATTATGGGTGTTAGAATTAAATAAATTCAGACATAATTGAAACCCTGAAAGGAGTATAATGTTACCGATTCCTTGCAAACAAAATTTGATTTTAATCTCCAGTTTACAAAGCAGATATCTACTCCTACGCAACGTGGAGGGTTTGACTACTAAGTTAATTGTAGTGGACTATAATACCTATCAGATAATATCACATTTTATGTTTAGATATCACTGCACCTGTAAATCGTTACAAGTGTTACGAACTTTCCGCCTTGCACTGCAATTAGCTGTCAAGTTAGTGGCAACAACCCTAATATCATATGATACAGCACGAATGCCGAAGTGAAGAATGGCCGAGAGGTCTAGTCGCTAACCGTAGAATTCAGAACTCCTAGCTGCGGAGGTTCGATACCCGCCTGTGGCATGTTTATTTTCTGAAATACATTAACAAACGTGCTTAATTCTCTACAACTTTTAATCAGAAATGGAGAATCGGATGAAAGCACACTGCTAAAAATTGAGTTTAGTTGATGGCCACATGGCAACATTGTGTAGTGCTTGGAAATAAACGACATGGCAACCTTGCTAGGAACTAAGGTTGCTTCCGCTGAAGTAATCTACAACTGCATCCTGTTCTGTTTAATGTATCACTAATTACATTATTACCTGGCATCCAGATCTTGTAACAATGCATTTTATGACCATTAAAACCGTATTTTACACTATTACGCGCTTATATATTTTAATACGGTGATAGTCTACGGTAGTTATAGAGATGTCTTGGAATGTCTCGCTGATTAAACTCACGTCTCTAAGTGTAGCACCCAACACTGGAATCATTTTACTTCTAGTCCACAATTTAATAAAACACCATAAGAACACCTTTTCTGCAGATGCATTGAAGTTAAATTGCAATGTTTGCCCGTTAATGTAGAAGGATTGCTGAAATATTTCTTTTTAAAACTGTGAGGTGAATGAGCTAAGAGGAGACATGGCTGCCACGTCCTTTGGACAGCAAGGGAAGCACATGACTAATTTAATTCTCATACCATCTATGCAAGCACGCCTGCGGTTTAGGTGACCCTTCGCGCAGGTTTAGCTGAAGGTGGGCATTTACTTTTGTGAAAGATAGTACCTGTTTCTTTCGTTCTTTCTTAAGTTTATGCTGTATTTAATTTAATTTGCAGGAAACATTCGTGTTTTCATTTAACCAACGGCTAAGCTTTTTATTTCAAATTCGTTTAGCTGTTACTTAGTCTTTCATGACCTAAATAGTAGATACACATTGAAAACTTACGAACTTAAATGTTACTTGTAACTTACGAACTTAGATGGTTTAAGCTTAACTAACAGCTTACAAGTAAATAATAAGCACTTGAAAGAGCTGCATGTGGCTCAATTATAAACATCAGGTGAATTGATATTAACATTACAATAGAATAGGTAGATACAAGTAAAACAAAGATAAGGAAACAAATTATGAACAGGTGCAGATTTCAAAGGAACTGCTCAAAATGGTGACCTCTAGCATCAATGCATAGGCAACATCGACGCAGAAATGATTCGCAGACCCCGTTGAACATTCCTGGTGCATTTCGAATCTCATCACTGGTTGTAATAATGCGGGCAACCAGCTCTCTTCGGAATCAATTAGTGATGAATACACCATAGTCTGAAGATGACCTCAGAAAATGAAATCCATGCAGTTTAGATCCGGCGTATAGCCAGGGCACTGTAGGACTGCCTCTTAAGTATTGCCACGCAGTCGAGGAGAAAGAAGGTCAGAAGCAATGCCTGCCCATATGTGACTATTCCTGTAGTTTAGAATCGGTTCATCCCTGGTAAACGTGACTTCATCGGTGAACAACACCACTGAAAACAGTTCCTGTGGCTGCCTTAAGGCCCATTTGCAAAATTGCAAGCGTAACTCACAATCTTCCGCAGTTAAGGCTTGCACCTTTTGCAGATGGAAGGGGTAGAGCTACTCCTCATGCAAGACTTGCCATACACTAGTGTTGTTGACGCCCATTGTATGTGCAATAGCATGGAAGGTGACAGACGGTTCCTCTTCCAGTAAACGCACTACATTTTCTTCAAACTCCGGAGTGCGATAGGTACTATCTTTCACAAAAGTAAATATCCAACTCCATTGAGACCTGCGCGAAGGGTCACCTAATGCTCAGGTGTTTTTGTATGGATGGTATGAGAATAAAATTAGTCATGTGATTACATTGCTGTTCAGATGGCAGCCATTGGCTCTCCTCGCAGTTTTGAAAGGCAATATTTCAGCTACATTAACAGACAAATATTGCAAATTTAACTTCAGTGCACATGTAGAAAACATATTCTTACTCTGATGCCGTTAAGTTGTGGACTAAGTGTGAAAATGACTCCAGTGTTTGTGCCAGGCTTTCGAACGTAAGCTTAGTCACTAGCCTCTTGAGCGATGGCCATTTAAACGTCCGCGAGCCGAGAACTGCTAGCATTTAAATTGTTAAATGCGCTTCGTATATACACAGCTGTATTTTGTGTAAATATTAAGTTATTTTAATGAAACAAAAACTGGCATAAAACTCGTTATTTGCAGTATAAATGTACGTCATCAGGAAAGTTGAGTTGTATTTACAAAACGTTGAAATGGCACAATTTTGTTTCACTGTGGTGAAAAGTCAACTTGGCTCTGTCGAACGCATCTAATATAAGTTCTCGGAAGGGAACAGTAAAGGAACACCCATTGTATGTGTGCCTTATGCGTCAGCATACTCTGTAATAAATCGCTACTGCATGCGTGGTCTCTTAGTCATCAGAATAGATCAACATTACAACTTTTGCTTACGCGAGTTTCGTAACTGAGTAGAGTCCGTGTCTTTCTTTGTTGAAATACATATTCTTTCCTGCTTGTAGCTGAAGGGAGAAGTGGTATAAAAAGGTGTTTTTGCACCAACTGGATATAACCATATACAATTGTTTGGGGATTTGGACAGCTCTCTAAACCCACACAGGACAATGACCGACCTTGACTACCGACTATAAATAACTCGCAGCCTAATTGAACAATACCACGTTGGGGGTTGAAAATCCAAAACCCCTGCACCCCTCAGACTTCAAGGAAAACATTATCCCAAAAGGATACCACCAGCAGCAAAGAAGTCCCGCCCATTTCGAAAGTGTTTCGTGTGCCGCAAGAAGGGAATTCGCGAATGTGGAGATGTACGTACCCTTGTGTGTTTATCCCTGTTTTGAGGTAAATCAGTGCAGAACGAACATATTAAGGTAAGCCAATAAAGTATATAGACCTTACTAAAATGTTTCATAAAGGGAAAATTATAATAAGTTGAGTTGGATAAGGGATAAATAAGGGTTAAATGCGTAAACGCACAGGACGCCCATATCGCTCCTCCGCCATTTTAAATGGACGTGATTTCATGTCGATATCCCTCAAGAGGCTAGTGGCCAGAGGCGTGTGCGTTTTTCCAAAGGTATACAGCACATGGACCTTACTGTTATCGTTCGCGCATATAAACAACTAAAGGCAGGTACAGCCTGACCATGAAAACCGCCTCTGTGCAGCACAACCTACAAGCATCATATGAACGCTAAAGACTAATATCACTTCACGTCTGCAGCTCACCGCGAGAAGAAACAAAACAGTCGCGTTATACTGCACCTTGACCTTGCGTCTGCATACACCTGCAAGGCAATGCTTCACTAGTTCGCAGAGTACCACGTTACGTTGTTTTCGACTCTTGCTACTAGTGTTAGTTGTTTCTACTATCTTTCACAAAAGTAAATACCCAACTTCAGTGAGACCTGCGTGAAGGGTCACCTATTTCTCAGGCGTACCTAAACAGAGGGTAGGAGAATGATATCAGTCATATATGTATGCTTCCCTTGCTGGTCAGAACGGACGGCAGCCATTGCCTCACCTCGCAACTTTGAAAAGCGATATTTCAGCAATCACTCTAAATGAAAACGTAAATATTGCTACGTCTGCAGAAAATATGTTACTATAGGGTTGTGATTAAATAGTGGACCAAACGTTAAAAACGATGTCAGTGCTGAGCTCTTTGCTTACCAAAGTAAACTTAATAATCCACACTTTAATTCCTGTGTACAGTGTTAACCTAGAGCGCTAAAACACTTTAACGCGTACCCAGAGTGGCCACGTTAACGTGGATCGAATCCCGCCCACCGCTAAATTTTTTCTCTCCTTCCTTTCTGTTTTAACGTGAACATCTTTATTTATATAACCTGAGCCAAATATACTATTATACAATATTACCAAATTGCTGCAATACGATTGAAATTTTAGACCTGAAAGCTTTAGAAGATATTGGTTACAATCGCTGTACAACAGGGAATACGCCTACTTCAACTGTCAATCATTCTTCTACAAATTAGTACCTAATATTTTCCTTTAAATAACCGAAATTCAAAGGCAATTTTCTGTAAATATCGACGGTTACTAACACATTAAAGAACTTCCTTCCTTGTGTACTGTCAATGCTTCTTTAGCTTACAGTGGCTATAAGAAAGCACTATATCTTGTCGAACACAGGAGGCCGTGTATGACTGTTTGATGGTTGAACATTTTGTTTAATCCTCAGTATTTAAGAGTTTTACAGTGTGTATCATCTGTTCTTGTGCTACGAGTGGAAATAGAAGAGTTTTTGAACTATTTCTTCGTATCCAATCCGGCTTTGACTCGGACCGCTCGGATTTTAACAAAAACCTGCAGCAAACTAAGGTAACCTAAAAATGTCTTCTCCATTGACTAACCCAACTCAAAGTTATTCCTTAATGGCAAAGAGTGGACCGACTAAAGATCAGGCAATTGTAATTGAAGCATATGATGGTATCCCTCTTAAAGAATATATTTATGCTATTGGCAAACTCACTGATCCTTCTCAAATTCGATTTGTATCCAGAATCTCAAATAACAGAATTTGCATTTACTTAGCGAGTAAACAACTGGCTGAAACTCTATGTAACCAACACCCTAAAATTGAAGTTAACAACGTTACATTAACGTTGCGGCCACTCCTAACCAAACAACGTAGAATCATACTGTCAAACGTATGCCCAGTTATACCCAACTCTGTTCTTGAACATGCTTTAAGTAACTTTGGAATCAACACCACCTCTGCAATAATGCATATTCGAGCAGGATTTAACCTCCCAGGTTACTCTCACATATTGAGCTTCCGACGTCAACTCTATGTTCAACCTGAGGATTTTGAAAAGCTTCCAGATAGTTTTGAGGTGCATCATGAGGGTACTGCATACTGGATATATGTATCTTCAGATACTCCAACGTGCTTTGTGTGCAAGATGGAGGGTCATTTGGCTAAACAATGCACTCAACAAATTACCGAACTGCCAATACCTACCACTATCGACTCTAACACTGTAGACTTTCCTCCTCTCTCACCGAGAATGGTGCCACCTGATGAGCCTCCCTTGCCTAAAGAAGGGGCCAATGTTAAAACCAGTCTAACAGAGCCACATATTCCGACTCCAATATTGGACCATACTGTTCCTGCTGCTTCCTCTAGCACAGCATTGCAATGTGTGAACATTCCTCCGAAACAAACTAACGACCAGCCTCTGGCACCTCACGCTTGTGCAAAACGTCCACTTTCCACTACCAGTAGTGCTGATATAGATTCGTCTGAGGGGCCTGTCAGCTATCACTCTCACCTGTCTCCAAAAGCTGAATCATCTGTAGATGATATTGTCCAAAAGCACAAATCTACCCCGCTAGCCAAAAAACCAAAACCTTCAGATGCTGTGCTATCTATCACTAAATCACTTTCGCCCATCAAACCGATGTTGGATGCTGCGCCAAGTGAATTTATTTTCACCTTTACTCAACTTTGCAGCTTCTATGAGAACGCATACGGGTAAAATGACTTCACCAAAGTAGCCCTAACCTATACTACCGATTTGCAAGGAATAGTGGAAATGCTTCGCAAGATATATCCCCATCTTACAAGCAATAGCATTAAAAATCGCACAACCAGACTGCAAAAGAAACTAATGGCATTAATAGAGAGCGGTACTGATATACCAAAATCATCCCCTATGGATGCTGATGAGGCTGAAGGGTCTTTCTCTTCATAATGAAGTGCGAACTTACCTTACTACAATGGAATATCAATAGTTATCAATCACATCTTGAATACCTACAGCTGCTTTTGCATTCCCACAATCCTCTTATTCTTTGTTTACAAGAGACCAACTTCAATGAAAATTATATAGCTCCTCTTAAGCAATATTCTGGATATCATCGTAACCGCACAGGAGCTTGGAGAGCAAGTGGCGGTGTTGCGACCTATATTAAAGATATTTTACCACATAAAGAAATACCTCTTAATACTCCATTGGAGGCTGTAGCTGTGTCTATTTTTTCAACAACAGAGATCTGTATTTGCAATCTTTACCTACCAAACAGTATCACTGTTGATCTATCTACGCTTTATGCACTGATTGCTCAACTGCCTAAACCATTTGTACTACTTGGTGACTTTAACAGTCACAATCCTGTATGGGGCAGTAAAAAACTTGATCTACGTGGGAAAATGTTTGAAACTTTATTACATACTTCGGATTTAACACTCCTTAATCTTCCAACGCCAACCCACTATGATATCTACCATAACAGTTACAGCTGCATTGATCTCACCATGTGTTCTTCCAGCATAGCACACTTATTCCAGTGGTCTGCTATTCCACCCCTCAGGGTAGCGATCACTTTCCGATCACCATCTCTGCTCACCATTTTACACCTACTTCTGAATTACGGTTTGCCACTTGGAATCTTAATAAAGCAGATTGGAATCTTTATAAAGATTTACTTTTAAAAGCCTTGCAACAGCTTCCAATTCCTGACTTGTTTCCACAAATGGATATCGATGAAATTGTTTTAAAATTTTCTACCGCTCTAGTTGGGACGACAAAACATTCTATACCTACAACAAGAACTGGCAACTACAACAGAACTGTTCCATGGTGGAATGAAAAATGCCAAGAAGCTATTAAATTAAAACATAGGGCATACTATAAATACAAACGAAACCCTACCTTAGTCACTAAATCTGAGTTCCAGCAACTTCGAGCTGCTGCACGACGTGAAATTAAGCTAAGTAAAAGGGAATCTTGGTTGACCTACGTCTCATCCCTTACCAACAAAACTTCTCAGACTGAACTGTGGCATAAACTCCAAGCTATATGTGGTACACGTCGGAAACCTTCGATCAATCATCTTCGAAGAACACCCTCTGGCGAAGCCATCACTGAACCACAGATTATTGCAGATACTCTTGCATCTACCTTTTCTTCTGTATCCAGTGAATCCAAGGATATCCAGGCAGATTTTCGAACTCCTTGCCCCTTACAAACAACTCTTTCCTCGGCTTCCATAGATTTCAGTCAGCCCTTCAACGAAGACCTTACAATGGATGAAATGCTTGCTGAATTACACCACTGTAAGAGCAAAAGCGCTGGACCTGACAACATTCCTTATGCGCTTCTTAAAGAACTGCCGCATAGGGGGTTACAGTATTTATTGAAGGTATTCAATTACATCTGGAAAGCACAACGCTTTCCCAGTCAGTGGCGATCGTCTATTGTGATTCCTATACCTAAGCCAAACAAGGATCATTCGAAGCCTAACAACTATCGCCCTATTTCACTGACATGCACCATGTGTAAACTGCTAGAGAAGATCATTAACAGAAGATTGCGATGGTTTTTGGAACACAACAAATTCTTCAACGATTTACAAAGTGGCTTCCGCCAATACAGATCTACGCTAGATACCTTGTTGATACTGGAGTCTGAAATTTGCAATGCTTTTGCCAGCCATCAGCACATGCTTACTGTGTGTCTCGACATTTCTAAAGCCTATGATACGGTGAAACGTCCTCACATCATTCTAGAACTCCTTAAGGCCAACGTCAAAGGAAATATGCTTGCATTTATTATTAACTTCCTTCAAGATCGAAGGATGTGTGTGAGAACCAATGGTGTCTTGTCACAAAGTGTTGTCCTTGATAAAGGTATACCGCAGGGCTCGGTATTGAGTGTAACACTTTTTTTAGTGGCTGTTAACTTAGTATTTTCATGTATTCAACCTCCAGTAAAGGCTGTACTGTTTGCTGATGACCTGACAATATATTGTAAAGGAAAGAATATTACTACTACACAAGAGCTACTACAATCAACACTCAACAATTTTAAAAATTGGAGCCACAACACTGGCCTTATTTTTTCTTCCCAAAAAAGTCAAGCTATTCTTTTCTCCAGATTGAAAACTCCTAGCCCAAACCCTATACTACACATTACCAACTGCCAACTCCCAGTGGTAAATACCGTCCGTATACTGGGCATGCACTTTGATCATAAGTTGACTTGGATACACCATCTTAAGCTTCTTAAAGCTGATTGTGTTAGGCGGCTTAATCTTTTAAAAGTCTTATCTGCCAAAGGGTGGGGAGCCGATCTCAGTGTTCTACTTCGCACTTACAGAATGACCATCCTCTCCAAGTTGGATTATGGTTCTATTGTTTATAACTCCGCCAAACTATCAAGTCTTAAAATGCTGGACACTGTTCAAACCACAGCTCTAAGAATTGCACTTGGGGCATTCCATACTAGTCCTACAGAGAGTCTAAAAATTGCAGCAGATGAACCACCACTTTCTTTCCGACGTAAAATGTTAAGTCTTACTTATTTTACCAAGACCTTAACCAGACCTAATTCTGGTGCAGTTGCTCATATATCACGCCAAGATAATACTCAACCCAAAGGGTTCCCTATCCAACCCTTCTCCCAAAGAATTGTTACATACCTTGAAGAGTTTAATCTGACTATTCCTCCTTTCATTTCCCGTACCTTCAACATAAATGATATTCCATGGAGAATAAAATTACCTGTCATCAACACCACTTTGACAAAATATGTGAAGGCTCATACCAAAAAATCTTGTTTTACCATGCTGTTCAAAGAATTGTGTGACACGTATGCCAATTTTGAGCCTATTTATACCGATGGTTCCCGGTGTGACAACAATAATGGCTATGCGGTGGTTGCTCCTAACCACACCATGATGTATAGTCTACCAAACACTCTCACCATTTTCTCTAGTGAACTGTTTGCTATACGTTTCGCCATGGACTATATATCAAAGAATGGAGACTTCAAATCATTCATTATATACACAGATTCCCTTAGTGCATTAATGGCTATACAACAACGATCTCCTTGCCACACCTTGGTAAGGGAGATACGTGAATTATACAGTGAGCTTATTTCATCAGGTAAACAACTAATCTTGGCATGGATACCATCTCACTGTAACATACCAGGAAATGATCTTGCTGACAATGCCGCAAAAGAAGCTACCAAGCATCCTCCAAGCTTACCAGATCTTAAGCTACCTCATGAAGACTATTTACGGCATCTTAAAACAACTATCCTACACCGATGGAAGACAGATTGGACAACTACATCCAACAGCAAACTGCATGATATCTGTCCAATACCTAACCTGTCCACAACAATTAGAATGCTAACCCGGCGAGACCAGGTGCTATTAACCCGATTATGCATTGGCCACACTGCGCTTACTCATTCCTACATTCTGTCCCGTGAACTTCCTCCTAAATGTACTCTGTGTGATTCTACTCTTACCGTTCAGCATCTGCTCACTGTTTGCCCAAGATACACTCACCAGCGACTTCAGTATGGAGTTCCTGAGAACCTTCAGCTAGCTTTGGGTGATCAACAATATCACAAGAAAATCATCAAGTTCATCAAAGCAAGCAAAGTTAATATTTAAATTCATTGTAAACTTCATGATATGTTTCCTCCTTTTTTTCCTCAATGTTTAGTCGCGATATGACTTTTATGTTGAAGCGACTTCAAATAATAAATAAATAAAAAAAATATATCTTGTCCATGTTAAAAAAAAAAAATACACGGAAAATAAAATGTTTCAGCCTCAATAAAATAATCATTTTAGAACATTAAACCCCCGGCATGATTATTTACACCTTTTACACCTTTTTATGGAGTAATACGACACAAGTATGCGAAATAACACTCACAACATTCAAAGGAAAAACGAATGTAGTGTATCACATACCATACGAAAGAAAATGACGTATCACTGATTACAAAAATAAATAGTTAAAAGAACTTGATGCCGGTGATTAAATAGGTAATGATGTATTAGACAGAATGCAATTCAGTTGTAGATAACCTCAGCCTGAAGTAACCTTTGGACCTGACAGCGTTGTCATTTCGCTTATTTCCAAGGACTACACAATGTTGCCACGTGCCCATTCACTCAATTTCTAGACATGTGCCGTTATCCTTATTCTGCATTCCTGATAAAAAGCTCTGGAAAACTAAAGTCGCTGGTTAAATTTCCATTTCAGAAAATAAGTGTGCAGGAGACAAGGTGTGAACCAGCGACACTCGGTACTTTCAACCCCTAAACAAAACCGCGCAGAGACTTCGGCCATTTCTGGATCGGTTGGCTTGCGCACTATTCCTGTTATATTAAGTTAGATTCTCTCATTAAGTTGGCAACAAATTTCCTTGCAAGGCGGAAAGTTCTAACACTATTAACAAAGGTTTAATACTTTGATGTTGTTTCTGGATGTTCCTTTATACTTATTTAGAAAAAGAAGAACATTGTCTAGAACAAACATGGGTATCACAGTGTTCAGTGTGGATGGCGAGATCCTTAAGTTGTTTTTATTAACGACAAACAAAGATGAAACGTTTAAAGTTATATAATAATATACGTTGTCGTTGATAGACATTTGAAAATACTGCTCTTCAAATTCACATCCATACATGACGGAGGATTGATTTAGTGATGTAATACATTTAAAATATGATATGCTGTTTCATATCTTCAGTTAAGGTTTTTAAATTATCACGCTCTGAAAGAATACACTGGACAACAAAACTTACTTTTTATTTGCGACATCAATTATACCTCACTTCTCTTATGGGTTACAGCACGCGGAACACGAATATGATAACAAGAATACTAGATTGGTTCTGGTTTGAGAATAATATTAAGGAAAAACACAATAGTAATTTGTTTCTATGGAAATCTGTCTGATGTAAAATGCATTCGTAATCACTTACCTTTACTAAATATGCTTTGTATCTGTTTCCTTCTTGTAGTTGAGTTGAGGACCACCCCTAGTGACTGTTCAGTAGTAGTCAGAAAGTATTCTTGCACTCCACTTTCCCTGGTAACGTTTTCCCATTAATGATACTCGTTGGTGCAAATGTTCGCCATGTTCATCGCTCCCCGACTTTTAGCAAAACAATTTAGATGAGAGTGTAAAATGTGTGTGTAATTTGAGGGACATGTTGCACCGCATTTTGTGATAAGATGCCAGCAAATTTATATCAAGAATATCATGGTTTTCAGCTCGTTTGTTTCCCCAAAAGTTGTTTACGACTTCTCCGAAAGAAATCCATGCCTCTTGCTTAGCATCATTTAAGACGTGTACAAATATCTCATCTTGGTGAACTTGATGAATCTGTGGGCCAAGAAAAATTCCTTCCCTTAACTGGGGCCTCACTAATTTTAGGACAGTTTGTAACTAGGTATTTGAATGCCAGCCCATTTCGGTCCAACCTTTTAACAAAGGTTTTGATTAGACAAAGTTTTATGTGTACTGGAGGAATTTAAATGTTCTTAGATTTTACCAGAGGTTTTAGTTTAACATTTTTCCAGTTTCCGTACCTTGACGTAAAGGCCATTCATTTTTTTTAGTGAGAAGCTCTATCTCTACTGCCCTGTTCACATACGAGATAAGTGTTTACTGTAGTATAGTTGGAGTCCAGTTAATATTGCAAGTACTGTGAAGTCTGCTCATATTTATCATTTATACGTGCTATAATTAATTGAATCAAGGAGTTTTTTCTGCCATATGATTCCTTCATATGCGCGGAAAAACCCAATAGGGATTGACGGCAACTGATAGCCATTATGTACATTATGTATATACAGCTTTGGGACATCATTTTGAAGCATCTATAAACACCTGCCACTGCTCAGAGGTGTGATTAATGTTCAGAGCACTCAACAAGCCACTAACATCACTACAGAACACTAAATCACCTTCCTCAGCAAAATATTTCTCGAGATGCTTCTGACAGTCACTAAAAATGTCACTTTCACATTTTCAGCAAGATAGCTTCATCGTTGCAATCTGGAGGCTAACAGCTCTTCCTTGGCTTTAAAAAGTTCTAGGTCTGTGACTAAATCATTTAATTCACTCTGGTTAATTTTGTGGTGTTCAGATTTAATATAAGGTGCAAAGTCAGGTCTACATTACCTAATTACAGTTTCCTGTCATCAGTAACGTGCCATACTATAGAAATAAGAAAGAGTTAGCAATTTACAATATTATTTTCACCATAAGGGGTGCTCAATTAATTAAAACTTGTCTACATCATTCATTTGGCAATTTTCCTTTTGACCAGTGTTACGAGTTTCATTAAACTTCCTTTATGTTAGAAGACGTCTTAACAGAGGTGCTGTGCTATTTTTCACACTAGCCTTAAAGTTTAGGCTATCCTAAATATAAACAGCTACAGAAATGACCTGGTGTATAATGACCATGATTCATCATTCAGATTTGGAAAAAAAAACACTTGTTCGAAACTAATATATACTCTTAAGTTTTTGCCTTAGATAACTCTCCCAATAGATATAATAAACACTAATGATTTTCTGTTTTGATAATTACATATACCAAATATCTTATATATAAAGAGATGAATGACTCATTATGGGTGTTAGAATTAAGTAAATAAATTGAGACATGTTTGAAATACCGAAAGGAGGATTAAGTTACCGATTTCCTGCAAACAGGAATCGATTTTAATTTCCAGTTTACAAAAAAGGCATCTACTGCTACGCAAGGTGGAGGGTTTAAATACTAAGTTAATTTATGTGAACTATAACACCTATCAGATATCACATCTTAAGTTTAGAACATAACTGCTGCCTGTAAATCATCACGTATTCAGTATTCAATCGTCCTCATGAATGAGCGTGAATCTGTCGGCTATTATTTTCAATTAATGATACTTCTCTCACCAGGAACACGCAGTTACTGTTATATCATTTTATCTTTATTTGTCTGTCGCTAATCAAATCAATTAATGAAATAACTCCACACTGAACACTGCGATACTCGTGCTTTTATAGAAATATTCCCTTTTCTTATTCATCTAAATAAATGTAAGCGAATACTTAGAAAACAAAAAGAGAAATTTAAAACCATTTCTAAACGTGCACACGAACTTTCCGCCTTGCAGTGAAATTAGCTGCTAAGGAAGCTTAATATCATATTATTATAGCGCTAATGCCCCAGTGACGAATAGCTACGAGCGCTTCGTCGTTGACTGTGAAATTCAGACCTGCTAGCTGCCGAGGGTTCGATCCTCGTCTTTCGCATGTTTATTTTCTGAAATGCAAAATTAACAAACGTGTTTAGTTGTTTACACCTTTTATAAGGAATGGAGAATCGGATGAGTGCAAAGGTTACTTCATCCTCAAGTAATCTACAACTGCATTCTGTTCTGTTTAATGTAACATGAATTACGTTATTCACTGGCATCCAGATCTGGTAATTTGCACTATTACACGCTTATATATTGTAACATGGTAATAGCCTACGAAATTGATAGATCCCTTTGAATGTGAATGTTTAAAGGGAAATATTAATCTCAGGAGGAATGTTTGACAATTGAGGTAGGCTTGTTCCCTGCTTCATTTTCAGCAATTGCAATTAATATCTTATGAAGCATTTAGTTGTAAAATTTTAATCGTACTGCAGCATTGATAAGACGGCCGGAAAAGTTACAAAGGTACGTGGAATAAAGATACCTAAAGGAGGAACTTTATGAGAAATAGATTCCATTAATTTGTACATAATTTTATATTTCGCACGGGTTATATAAATACTAATGTTCCCGTTAAGAAAGAAAAAAGAAATAGAGATAAGTGGGTCGTGGGTCTGGCAAAGCTTTCATATTCGTACGGTTACGAATCCATAGGTGAGGACATACTAAATGAAGCCGGAGAACTAACCAAAAATGTCGTTATAACAATACCTGGTAGAATAGTGTTCGACAAGACCGATTTTAAAAACGTAAAGGACTTTTACACCGCCCTAAAGAATCAAGTAACAAACGAAGAACATCCAGAATTGCTCCTGTCGGAACTGCAGGGTTACCTCCCTTCTCATCAGAGAGAGATAAAAGGATTGGAAAACGAAAGAAAAGAATGGGTCCCAACACAGTCCGTCCCAGAAAAACTCAGGGGAAAAGCTAATAGTATTCATTTGAAAGTTAACAAAAAAGTAGGAGGTAAGTCGGACTATATCTTTAACGGGAAAAATCTTGTTTCCCACCAGAATATATTACGGTCTTAGTGATCTTATAGACAGCATAAAAAATTCTCTGCAAATCTTGATGCCTTCAAAATTGTTAATCAAAACATGCTTTTTGACGTAACAAACGATATGAAATCTCTTTTTCTTAGATCGCACAGGAAAAGTTCTTTTATGTTTATTTACGGAACTGAACTTGTTTTTGTTTACTGCAATCTCATCGAACCGCAGCTGCTCGGTAGCTCTTACGTCAGGTGTATTAGAATAATCCAGTTTCCCTCGTACACTAGTCATCACAGGTTTAAAAACATAGTTTACGTTCCGGTAGAACTTCATCATTTTCAAACCGTAGCAATTGAATTAGTTAACAAGTTTAGAGATTTGGCTCTCCTCAGCAGTAGCGTTATGTCTACCATAGCCGTGCTCCATTTTAAAAAAAATAAAGTAATTTTGTTCTTTCTTTTCAGATGGCTGTCATTGAGTATTCAGGAGGACTTCAAGGCTTTTATAACCCTCAGGGAGAGGTTATGATGAAAGAGCTCGCCATAGTAGAAAACGAGACGGAGCAGGTAGTGCTTCACTACCTGTTCCGTCAACCAGACGGAATCGTTCCTCAACGATTGACCGTTAAAGTACAGACGGACAAATGCTTGGTTAGCAAGCAAGTTGCACGGTATTCCTTGGTTTTCTGGTCATATACAATTTGATCCAAATACTGTCAGAATTCTTGATGGGGCATTGTTCGTTAAGGGAAGTACATTTTAAAGAATTTTACCACCTGGGATAAACGATAATTGTATCGTGTATAATATTGAAGATCTATCTTGTGAGCACAAGATATAGGATTTGCTCACCCACCCTGCCTGCCGATGGCATTCATTTAATACCAAAAAATCTGCCAGATCTGAGGTGGTAGGCATAGCAAAATGGGTAAACGAAAACAGGTGGGAATTCAACATTTAAGTCCTTGTGCGGGTCTAATTATAAATTAGACTTCTAAATTTAAAATCCATGCATTTAACAATGGACCCGATTACAGCGTACTATATAAACCAGAGTGGAGGCGCTTCGGTCAGTACATCGGACCGCTGTACGTAGGAAGCCCACATGTCCAGTCTGGAAACGGTATAGGAAATTTTTGGGCAGTTTATTCAGAATTGTTAAACCCCTCTTCCTATCCGGTGCAAAATCTTTGGGTAGGGAAGTCCTCACCACAGGTGCAAACATCATGACCGATATAGCTACAAGACAGGAAGGTGCCAAGGTCAAAGATATCGTGGCCAAAAGAGTCACTGAAGGCACAAGAAAACTAGTAGGTAAGGGCAAAGGGCAAGAGAAAGAGATCCACTCTAAAAAGAACTTCTAAAACAAAAAAAAGCTAGAGACATTTTTGATTAAAAAGGGAGTGCATCACGTTGCTACCAGCACACGATCCTCGGATAGCAACATGATCGCCAGTACAAAATCCGAATTTGACATCTTTGCTAAAAAGCCGATTCAGTCGGCAGTTTTAGAAAATTTCACTACATTAATCAAACCCATCGCCCCAGTAGATCAATCAATGTTGGAATTTCTTATTCCGGGGGATAGGGAACACTACATCGACTTAAATGTTCATTTGATGGTAAAGGGAAAATTTGTAAAATTAGACGGTTCCAGCTTAGCACTAACAGATAAAACGACCAGCGTTAACAATTTGCTGCACTCCTTGTTCAGTCAATTGAGCATTTCTCTAAATGGAATATCCATCACTCCGTCCGAAGATCTCTATCATTATCGAAGCTATTTAGAAACCTTGTTAACGTACGGTCACGATGCATCCAAAAGCCATCTTACAACGCATTTTGGTACATCGACACGGCTCTCCAAGATCTCTTCGGAGACGCTGCTTCAAAAATGGAACGCTAGAAGCCGGAGATTCTAACCACGGATGGAGGGAACGGTATCATAAGAGTAATTCGTCTAAAGAGTTAGTTATGTACGGTAGATTGCATGGAGATATTTTCAATGTACCCACTTTGTTACTACCGGGAGTTACTCTACAAATAAAATTAACTAAAGCGAAGGATTCGTTTTACATGATGAGTTAGAGCGCAGAACTGCAGGCTAGATTTCAATTCCTAGATGCCACGCTATACGTAAGAAAGGTAAAACCAGCTCCTAGCATCTTGAGGGCCCATTTGAATGCTTTAGAGAAGGTAAATGTGAGATTCGATATAACGCGATGTGACGTCAGATCCTTCACTTTTGCAGCAGGTCAGAGTACCATCTCTATGGGCAACGCCGTATTAGGTCCTTTACCAAAAAGAATACTCATAGGTATGAGAGAAAATACAAATTTTTCGGGAACTCACACCACAAACCCTTTCGATTTTAAACATTTCAATTTGGAATATTTTGCAATATATGTTAACGGCCAACAAATTCCAGCAGAGGGTCTCTATATTGATGCTTCTGACGAAAAAGGCACAACGTTGGCCTACCAAACGCTCTTTTCCGGTTCTGGCATCCGTCACACCAACAGTGGAATTCAAATCACACATGACATGTATATAACAGGTTATTTCCTAATACTTTACGATTTAACGCCAGACAGTGCCGCTTCGGAGGGTCGCGTTTCTCTATTAAATAACGGAAATATTAGAATAGAGCTTAGATTTAAAAAGAAGTTAACACAAGCCATCATGTGTATCATGTACTGCGAGTACGATAATTGTATTCAGATAGATAAAGATCTGAGGGTGCACACTGACTATTAAATATGAGCACCTTTTAGATAGATCAAACTTTGCGCGGCATTCCAAATTTTGCAGGCGTTTTTGCATCAGACATGCTGTCTACAGAATTTACTAAACCGTCTACATTCGTAATAAATTTAGATCCTCACAACGTACCTGGTTCACACTGGATAGGTGTTACTCAAAATTTCAATTCTTTTGCATGGTATTTCGATTCATATGGTCTCCCTCCCTTTATAAAATCCTTGAAAGACTTTGTTCCACTTCATTTCACCTTTAACAAACGCCAACTTCAAAGCCCCTACTCTGACATCTGCGGCCAGTACGTGTGTCTCTATACTCTCTACATTTGCACCAGAGGATACACCATGAACGAGTTCGTAGCACTGTTCAGCTCTGCCAACCCAGATCGTCAAGCTAGAGAAATGTTCCACAAAGAGTTTCCGGTTTGGCGGTGCAAGAAGGGAGAGCGATGCCTACCTGGTATAAAAGTAAGCACCTTAGTTATTTTCTGCTCAGTCTTTGTGTAAGATGGAGGGAGCACTTGTCGTGGATTATACAGCGCTCAAGGGAAACGGCGAAGAATTAATCATAAAAAACCAGCTATCGCTGGAAAGGGGATTGTTCAAATCTATCATTTTGCAAGCCTACATCTTTGGATTAGTAATCTTGATACATTTAACAGAGAGAGTAAAAATGGAATACATTTTAACGATGGTTACATTCATTACAGTGTTACGGATTTTATAATATAATTACGTAGCAGCAGGAATATAGCAGCAGGAATGTTTTTACTGAATGATGTAATAGTTTGATAGCAGACGCTACTCTTATCTACAGGTTGTGGTTACAGAATGGAATGCATAAATCAACGTTCCTTTATCACAACGTATTTATTCGTTAATTTATACTTTTAGCACCATATTAATTATTCAAAGACTTTACACAGGATAAAAGTTTGGTAGAATCTACACTGTATAAAGGTTTGGGTGAAAGTTACATGTTCACGCGCTATAAAAAAAAACACATCCTTTCAACTTGAGCTCACAGACGCCAATGAAAAAAGAGTCCCTGGCGTCGGTATGACGCAACACCGCCATTCTTTTGTATTCATCCGCGCAACAGTTCTCATTGGTTGAACTCAAAGTGACGAGAAAACATTGGCTATCTTGAATATTAACAAAAATAAGTCCCTGATACACTCAAATTAAAAGAATTAGAAATTTACACACTCTTACAAAAATATTTACATGAACAATTTTCTATTAGTCAATATTCTGTCTCATATGCCCCTTGTTTTGTTTTTCAAGTTGTCACCTTATTTACAATCTTGAAACACAATACAATACTTCTCCCTACTCCTATGATTCAATCACTTTGTACAATATTTTTTTTTTTTTACAGTCTTCTTCACTGTTTGTCTTTGTCTTTTGTTTTGACATGATACAGCATGTCTTTATAAATTTCACATATTCGATTACTACACAATACATTCAGTTATTATACAATACATATCCAGTTATTGTACAACACATTTAATTATTACACAACATGTCCAATTATTATACAATACATATTCAGTCATTGTACAATATACCCAGTTATCATATCACATGTGTTGTTATTATACAATACACCTTCAGTCATTATACAATACATATTCAGTTATTGTACAACACATTTTATTACTATACAACATGTCCAATTATTGCACAATACATATTCAGTTATTGTACAATATACCCAGTTATCATATCACATATGTTGTTATTATACAATACACCTTCAGTCATTATACAATACATATTCAGTTATTGTACAACGCATTTAGTTATTACTCAACATATTCAGTTATTACACAATATATCCAGTTATCATACAATACATATTCAGTTATTGTACAACACATATTCAGTTCTTATACAACACATACTCAGTTATTGTACATTTGACATTGACACAAATATAATTTAAGTGTTTCATGGTTTATTATGTGGTTTTTGACTTGTATTCATTGCTATGAGGAGAGAAAAACAGGATACAAATTTTGAGCTAATGATTATGATCATGTTTATGGCAATACTTTGTTCAGTTCTTTGCCTTCTTTGTCTTATAAGCTTGTTATGTATAGGCAGGTTGTTGAGTCGGTTCTTAAACTCTGATGTTACTAATGGTACTAATTTTCTTAATTGGGTTATTATTCATTGTTGTTTGGTTCAACATTTCTTCGAGCTTAGCATTGGCTATATTCATCTTAATTCATGGGCATTGTTTTTCTGATTATGGTTTTCCTCACTTCACTAATTGTCATTTCTTTGTCTCTTATTTCTATAAGAGAAAACTTCGATACTTACAATTATTCTGTAATTGTATTATTTTTCTTCTCAATTTACCCTCGACATCTTTGTGTCGAAATATTATATCTTTTTCATCGTAATTGATTCATTTTTATTTTTGTCCCTGACATCCTTATGTCAAAAACATATTATCTTCCGTCGCTATGATTCATTTCTTTAATGACAATCAGTGTCCTCGTCTGTTTTTGTTGACAATGCTCTTTGTGGTCGATATAGCCAATGACTATGTTGATTTTCTTCCTTGTTGTAATTCCTAATCTGAACATAATTTTCTATAAGTAACCCATTAAAAATTGTTATCTTCTTTCATCTCTACTACTCCTGCCTTACACATTCGTTGACAAAGACTATTTGGTCCTTTCTTTGTATGGCTTCAATTTATTTTTATGGTATCTTCCTACCAACTTGCCATTTGTATTCTGTAGCTCATACGTGTGGTCACCCAGCTGTTTTGTTATGACCAGTGGTTCCATCTCTCTCTTCGTGTAGCCATCATGGTCTCGATGTCAATTGTAAGTTGCTGAGATTTTGTTGTTTGTCATCCACTCGGTTGGGACGAACTTAGTTGTTGTAATTTCCCTGAGTGTTGGTGGTGGTGGTTGTTTCTGTATTTTGTGCAGTATCGGTCCTATCCGGCACATTTTCATTTTGTTCCTGTTGTCTTACGTTGTCGGTGTTCCCTTGGTTTCTACCCCTTTGACGTGAACCCCTATTGTACGACGGCCTATGGCTGTTCAAGTATTCCCTACAGAATCGTATATGATTCACTTGATGGGTACGGTCTCCTGGTCTTCCACGATCATATCTATGCGTTCTGTATCTCGATTCACCCCTCGGTATCGTGTCGTGGTACCGCTGTCTTGTGTTCTCCATCCTCTCGCCATGATTATGTGGTTGTGGGAAATGGTGTGCCCCTCTCCCCCTTTCATGGGTGCTCCTAGTATTTGTATGTTCTCCCTCACTCTGGTTGTTCGTAGCCGTGTTCCGGTTTAGGATGGGTGAGTTTGGGTGACCGTTCCTATGTCTATGCTCATTAGGCCGACCATTTTGTGTTTCGAAGGCTGTTAGCAATTCTATCATATCTGCAAAATCTACTGGCCTCGCAACAATTAACCCTGTTCTCACTGTGTCTGGGAAATGTCTTGTTATACTGGCAATTAGTTCTGCCTCCGACAAGTTGGGGTCTAATAGCTTTCCTTTGTTGGCTACTTTCATAAAATAATCGACTAACGACAACCCTTTGGTTGGATCGTATCTACCTGTCGCTAGCTCTACCCTAGTTTGGTTTTGTTTAGCTGGGCCCCAATATCTTGATAGGAATAAATTTCTGAATGAGCTATACGACTCATGACCAGCTAGTGTTAACCTGAGCCATTCTAATGCCTTGTTTTTTAAGCTTTTCTTAACTATCATCATCCTAAGCTCGTTTGGTATCCTTTTCACTTTAAAATATTCTTCCATCTCTTTAACAAAGAGTTTTGGATCGTCTCCCTTCTCCTCGTCAAATGTAGGTGGTGTGATTTCATGTAATATGCTGTTGGTGTAACATGTGTTGTGTGTCGTGTCATTGTTTGGTTGTGAACCTCTTTCTCTGTATGGTGAGTCAACATTTTGTACATTACTCAAGTAACTCTCATCTTGCACATTACTTACATCTAAATCATCTTGCTTTTGTAATGCCTTCACAACGTCATTTACATTAGCCAAACTTTCTTTCCCTTTTTTCATTTCTTCACAAATTGATTTTAAATCATTCTTTATTTCTAAGTGGCTTTGTTTCATATCATTTATAGCATCCTGTTGTGAAAGCATCACATCATTCATTGTCTTAATTTTAGGAATTACAATTTGTTCTACAGTTTCATTAATAATGTCTTTCTTTACTACCTCAATCTCTTTTCTTAATTCCTCAGTTATTTCTGCTTTTACATTTGTAATCTTACAGTCTACACTTGTATTACATTCTGTTATTTCATCCCTACATCTAGCAATTTCTCCTTCTAACACAATCTTATTCTCTCTCATCTCTGATTCTATTTTTCCCATCCTATCTCCTACAATTTCTATCCTAGCTTCTAAGGCTTCCTTTGTTTCATTTAAGTATTTATGTACTAATTTTAAATTAGTTTCCATTACTTTCATATTTTCTTTACACTCCTGTCTTCCTAATTCTATTTTCTGTTCTAGGTTCTGTCTACCTAATTCCATTTGCTGTTCTAAGTTCTGTCTACCTAATTCCATTTTCTGTTCTAAGTTCTGTCTCACTTCCTCCATTTTCTGACCTATCTCTTCCTTATTCTGTTCCAGTTTCTGACCTATACTCTGACCTAAACTTTGTTCTATGTCCTGTTTCAGTTCTGCATTATTTTGCTCCATTTTCTGACCTAATTCTTTCATATTCTGTTCTAGTCTTTCAAACATGATCATCATTAACCTTTGGTCTTTGCTTATTTCCACCTGTTCCTCACTTTCTAATTCTACCTGATAACTAGGCCTATCTGCCCCTTCCCCCACTCCTGTTTCTATCTCTTTTCGCGACATTTTAATTTCTTTATCCAATTCACTTGAGGTTAAAAGTCTCACTATTTTGCCACTTCTCAGTAGCATAAAGATGGAAATAAAATGTATGTAAAAACAAAAATTTTGGATCCTACTTTCTTTTCTGTTGGTTCTCCGTCCAGTTATTTACGTCTCCTGGGTAGTTGGCTTCGCTAGATGATCTCCGGTGTTTTTTCCACGTTGATTCTCCGTGTATCGATGTTTTGTTGATATCAGACGATGGTCTAATGGCGTCTTTCTCCTGCGCGATGGGATGGCGTCATTTGGTGTTAACACTTCGTACTCGTAATTTTGCATTCCATTCTAAATTCGCGCCCCACGTTGGGCAAGCCATTTTGTTACGGATTTTATAATATAATTACGTAGCAGCAGGAATATAGCAGCAGGAATGTTTTTACTGAATGATGTAATAGTTTGATAGCAGACGCTACTCTTATCTACAGGGTTGTGGTTACAGAATGGAATGCATAAATCAACGTTCCTTTATCACAACGTATTTATTCGTTAATTTACACTTTTAGCACCATATTAATTATTCAAAGACTTTACACAGGATAAAAGTTTGGTAGAATCTACACTGTATAAAGGTTTGGGTGAAAGTTACATGTTCACGCGCTATCAAAAAAAACACATCCTTTCATCTTGAGCTCACAGACGCCAATGAAAAAAGAGTCCCTGGCGTCGGTATGACGCAACACCGCCATTCTTCTGTATTCATCCGCGCAACAGTTCTCATTGGTTGAACTCAAAGTGACGAGAAAACATTGGCTATCTTGAATATTAAAAAAATAAGTCCCTGATACACTCAAATTAAAAGAATTAGAAATTTACACACTCTTAAAAAATATTTACATGAACGATTTTCTATTAGTCAATATTCTGTCTCAACAGCATGCTAAAAACTGTACTGGAAGAAGCGGTGGCAGGGCACATCTCTCTCTCTCTTTGCTTATGACGAAGATAAATGTGAAGTTCTTTCTGAACTCTGCAACAGAACTTTCATCAATTTAAAAAAAGGAATTTAGTTGCGCCAAGCCAGAGAACCTCTATCATCAGTTGCACTGCGGATTTCCTTGTCATAAGTTCTCAAACACTCACTGTGCATGCAAACACGCCCACGCCATGTTCAGTTGGCTGAAACATCATAAACCTAAAAAAACATAACACCAGATGTCCTACAGAGAGCTCTAACAGACACGATGCTTCCTTTGTTTCAGCTGTATAACAGTCGACGAGATGCGTTCAAGAGGTAACCAGATCAAAACGATGCGCCGCCAATCTGAAGCGATTCCTCCGGAACCAGTGCTGCATTGCAGGACCTACTTCCTCAACAAACATCACTCCAGGTACATCAGCCTCGGATTCTACAAAAGAGGAAACTACGAGGCTCACGTGGAAATTGGTGGAGTAAAACAGGGAAGAGTGGTCCTTTCATCCTACTACTTCAGGACTCTGCTGAATCGCCTACCCAAACTCGGCGAACATCTGTGCAAAGGGCAGGCCTACAGATGCATCGAAGAGCAGTTTCGCCTCAAATCCATAAATGGGCATCGTGCTGGGATACAAACGGAAAATACCCAGGTCATTCTCTGTTTAGATGACGTAAATTTTCTATTGTGTAACGCAAATATATTACACCAACTTGCTAAATATGCCATAGCCACAGTAGATGTGAAAGAATATGTTAACAGTGCTTCAGGCAGTACCACCTTTGTACTTCCAAAAAAATGCTCCATGTTTCGTACTTTGCGATGTCATATGTGACGAAATAAGCTCAACTCTTGTACCTTATAAGAATTAAGAAAAAATTAACTTACATTCCGTGTTTTTGTTTATCTCCTTTACATCCAAAATAGGTAAAAAGCCTCCCATCCTTAATTACACCTAGAAATCAATACATCGGAAGGATAAAAATAATTAAGTAACCTTATTTTATCCTTTCCATCCTTAATTACACCTAACATCAGTAGTGTTGAAATAATTAAGCCGTGGCCGCGGCACCGCCCTTAACCTGCGGGGGTGGGCCATACAAACCAGGCAGGCCACTAACGAACACACTATTTGATGTGTACTTCGTTTTGAAATTGTTAAAAAAAATCTTTTTTTTTTCCGGGTGGGCCAAATTTCGGGTGGACCACAGTTTTGGCAGAAACCGCCCATTTAGCAGGTAAACAAGCAAACTAGGTATACTAGAAACACATTTGGGGTGGGCCAAATTTTTTTGGGGGTGGGCCAACCCCCAAAATTTTGGGAGGTGAACGAACGGACTGCTCGTCAGCACGTATCATAAGCCTTCTCGAGATCAAAAAATATGCAAACGGTTTGAGAGTTCTTCATAATTCCGTCCATTATCTGTGTCGATATCGACATAAGATGGTCTAAAGTTGAATGGCATCGTCGAAAACCACAATGGATGTTAGTCAGTAGCTTAGGACTTTCTAACCACCATACCAATCGTCCACTGATCATGCGTTCCATCTTCTTGCAAACGCAGCTGGTGAGGGAAATAGGACGGTAGCAGGAGGAAACATGACAATTCTTTCTAGCTTTCAAAATGGGAATAATGGCGACTTCCCACCAATTTTCTGGGATGACTGTCAACCCAAACACGGTTATAGACCTCGAGCAGGAATGCCTTATCCTCAGGAGAAAGCTGCTGTAACATTTGTACGTGAATACCACCTGGTCCTGGTGCTGATTGTCGCGAAGATGAACAAGAATGTTCTAAGTCCGCCATGGTGAAAAGGCGATTGTAATCTAGGTTTCTAAAACGAAACGCGAAGCCTTGGGATTCCACCTAAGTTTTAATTGGAAGGAACTCAGGGGAGTAGTTATCCGAGCAAGACACTTGAGCGAAAGCACTGCCAAACGTATTGGCCACATCAAATGGATCAACAGCTGCTGTAGCTGTTTTCAGTCCCGCTGTGGGTATACGGGTCGATTTACCTGCAAGGCGCCTTAACTTATACTATACAACCGAGGAAGGCATATCTCGGTTAAATGAAGCTACAAATTAGTACCATGGTGCCTTTTTGCTACCCTTAATAACTCAGCTGAACCTGGCGGGCATTTTCTTGTATTGGATTAGGTTATCCAATGTAGTGTGACACTAAGAAGTCCTAAGAGCACGCCTTCGAGCAAGAATGGTATTTCGACGTTCTTTCGTCATCCAGAGGGCAGGAAATCGGCGGGGATGGGAGGTTGACCGCGGAGTAGATTATTCAGCAACTGAAAGAATCCTCTCGGTGAGATGCTGCACCAAATCATTCACTGATTCGTGGTCGTTCTAAGTAAACACGACCGATTTGATGCTAAGGTTCCAGTTGGCATGGTCCAAGCGCCATCTAGGCACACGTGTGGAACATGTATTTTGCGTTATGAGACTAATAATACATGGGAAGTGGTCACTGGAGTGTAAATCAGAGATGACATTCCATTGTAAGGAATTATCAAGATGTGAGAGACTATTGAAAGAGTCAGAAAGAAGTTTAGGCTCTCCAGTGCTGAGCAGAGCTAGGTTGTAACTGTCCAAGAAATCAGCGATGAGAGTGCGCATTGAAGACTCCCACCAACAGAAACGGTGTTGGTAACGGGGAAACTAGATCTTGTAAATCAATAGGCAAGAAGACATGGGACGGAAGCAAATAAATGTTACAAATGGCAAACTGGATGGTTGGCAGGGGAATCCTTACGGCGACTGATTGTATATCAGACCGTACAGAGTTCATATATACATCATATCTGACAAACGTCATAGCACCGTCATATGCCGGAACAACCTCTTCTGGTTTAACATCACACCATGCTGGTGTTTATCGCCTTAGTTGGAAAGTGCCTTGTGGACGTAGGTTAGTCTCTTGCAAGCATGGGACCAAAGGTTTGTGCTTGTTGAGCAAAAGTTCTAACTCTGGTCGTTGTGTCCTAGTTCCACGCATGTTTCATTATAGGATAGCCATGCTAAAATTTGTGTGGCTTAAGTACCACAAGATAACTCTGCATTACTTTGGAGTAGGCGGTTGTCGATTTAATTTTGCCCTTTTCTTCTGTCTTGGGCTGACTTTCCTCCATGTCCTCTGCCAAGGACGTCCGTGTTCCCATAGCGAAGTTGGGTTCGAGTGTCTCGAACCGGTTGTTAACGGGGACCGGTGAAGACGAAAGACGCCGCTCTGAATCTACCCCGGGAGAATCCCCAGAAAAGGATCTTCGAGGAGATGTTCGTGTACTCATATCGCTTCTATGGACTGGAATCAGACTTACTATCTTCTTTGAGGAAGTTGTTTTTCGTGTAACCCTTTTTGAGAATTATCGGTAAGGCATTATATATTACAGGCTTGCTAGTCCTTTGTTTTGAGTTTGACGTTTTCGTTTGTGATCTAACAGCGGTATTTTTTCACCTACAGATTTGGTAGACGCTAATACAGATGTGCGCGTTGACGTTGGGGGGCCTTGGAACAGAGTTACGAGCTACAAGTGTTTTTTCTGAAATTGTTGTCCCATTTAAATTACTAGTCTGCGTTGCGGTCTCTCGCCTCGGTACCGGTTTAGCTACAGCTGAGCTATAGGTGCCGGAGCTTGGCACAGATGGTTGGCGTAAATGCAAGAGTTTCCGGGCTTCTGAGAAGGCACCTTCTCTCTAACCCGTATCTCTTGGATCGTTCTTTCCTCTAGGAAACGGAGGCAATCTCGGAAACTGAATGGATGTTGACCTTTGCAGTTCACGCATGACAGAGCTGCATTACACGCACCATCGTGGATTTCGTCTCCACAGTTAGGGCATCTAGCTAGTCCCTTAGAAAGCTCACTTGTAATTCCAAAGCGCTGACACCTGAAACATCTGAGCGGCTTCGGAATGAAAGGATGGATTCATACCCTCTCTTAAATCTTTAATTCACCACCTTCTCTACGATGAACCCAGTAAACGTTAGCAACGCCTTCTTCCAAAAGATATTTATGACACCGTGCGAGGAGTTCAACGTCCTATGGATCTCAACACGTATTGGAATACTTGCTTTCCGTATTTTAGCTGCCTGGGTGGTTGAATGTCCTTCAACTAGGAGCGTGCCATTGCGAGATCTAGTGCATGACTTTACTGAACCAGCAATGTTATCCAAACCATTTTGAATGATAAATGGGCTCACCGATATAAACTTCTTACCTTCCTCAGTTCTAGCTATTATGAAGTAGCGAGGACTAGAAGATTTGACTACTTCCTTTACACTTGCTTTGTTTTTGTTTTGTGTCTTAGTGTGCACCATGGCCAGTTAATCCTCCACCATTGAAAATATCTCCGATGGTAAGCTCACATCCTGGACACCACCCCAGCTTAGGTGAGAGTCCTGGCTTGAACCTTGCTCGTCCTAGAGTCGCACCTCCCAGTGTATAGATAGAGGGACCCAATCGCCTTCAGAAGTGCATCAGCTCATGCAATGCAATGCGCTGGAGATGGTCTCTGCAACCTGGTCCTTAAGGTAACTCATCTGTGAAATTTGAAAAATTGCCATTTTTCGTCCAGTTCTTCTGAAATTTTGGGGATAGGCTTATTGCTCAGAGTTAAAACAATATTGAGTTTGAACTTTATATCTTGAATAGTTTTTTAGTATATTTTTTTTTAAATTTCTGTGAGGTTATGTGAAAAATGCTCCTCGGTGCATACTTTTCAACCAAGAACATTTCAGCTTTTACAGCTAATCAATGACATATAGTGCTACAACATTTGGCTGGTATTGTTTTAGTAATTTATTTTGTTTGGGAGAAAAAAATTTGAAAATTGCATAATCCAATTTCTGAGAATTTTTCCAATTTTACAAATTCCTTTTTGAAATAAAAACTTTTTTATTAAGGTACAGCAAAACTTTAGAGGCATATTTTAATTCTTATACTTTGAACAATATGTGTACCAAGTCTCAAGAAAGTATCTGCAAAACTATGCACCAAGGAGCATTTTGTACATAATCATGTGTCAGGAAATCATAAGTGGAGAAAAATGGAGTTAAAGTTTAGCAACTATATAATATAAATGTACTTGATTAAAACTGGCCGGCACCTAGCAGTTCTGTAGCCCCTTTCTGAATGTCTAGCACTATCCTTCAGACGACACTTACCTTAATTTTATTTAATTTATGCCCAATTTCATTGAAATTTCTACCCTGAACCTCATACTTTATATGCTGTGAAGCTCCACAACCCATATTATATTCACTAATTTCATATATTACACCAATTTCTGTTTTCTTTTTTGAAAAAAAAATTCCTTTGGGCATTTCTTCACTATTTCTTCACAAAGCACCATGAGGTTAGCACATTTTCCCTCTAGATAAACCAGGACCTTCTAAATTAACGGACCTGACACTGCCATCTAAGTTGTACAAAAATGGCGTCGGCTGGTGGCGATGATTTCTGAGGTGTTTCCACACGCTGTTTTTCGTATTGTTTTCTGTCTTCGAGTTATTGTTTCTTATAATAATTCCTATGTAAGTTTGTCTTCATATTAGCAAAGCGAGTGTTTCAAAAGTTTTATTTGGGCAGTATAGGAACAGGCATAAATGTAATAACGTTTTGACTGTGCCGTGTGCTATCCACGTGTTCATGTTTATTGTGTTCCATCTAGGACTATGGCTACATTAGCCGTATAGTGTGGTTAATTTATCTGTTTGCAAGTACAATTTGTGTCACGATTACAGTGGTGAGAGGTTGTTGAAGAAAAACTGTTCCAGTAGTGTATATTAATGTTGCCATTCTACAACCTAACCTCAAACACGACAATGCACCGTAACTGTTGCATTCCCGGATGCAAATTAAAAATCAGAAACTTTCAGTTAAAACAAAGGTAAATTACAACATAAAGCTTCTAAATTCAGTATTTAATTACAATAAATTGCAGCGTTATGTGTATTAGTTGCCGGTGTGTATATAACATGGTGAATAGTGTGAATAGTGAAAGACAATAATTTCGAGTGAATTCAATTAGTGGCATCTGCAACACCAACAGTTTGTTTCATGTAAGTAGTATGCTGCTCATATTTGTACATTATCTTTTGTCTTTGTAATTTAAATGTGTAGCTGTAGTTTAGAAGAAATGTGTTATGTTGCTGCATGTAAAACTGTAGACTATAGCAAAGTTTGGTAAATATTTACAAAATCGTCCGCTCGAGAAAACGAATGAAACATAGTGCAATGGATGCAGTTTTTATTGCTGATTACGATCTTGTAAGTTTTATTGTGCGCTCAAGCTTCGTGTTTTATTTATGAGAAAATTTCGTACGGTCGATGAAGTGGTTTTATTTCGCTTATGCGGCGGATATTTAGCTAATAAATGTGCATAAACGAGTGTAATATATGCTACAATGATTGATTAATGCATTTACGTTGAAATGATTGCATAAACACTACCCAAATTGTAAATATTTCGATAACACAGGACCCTGTCACCCCACTCATATGCAAAACTAACCTAACCTAAGCTAACACAATGTTGCTTTACAATACTGATTTAAGATTACGTATTTCATGTATTTCATTTACAGTGCTGTTTTACGGTTATTATTTTTAATATTTCATCTGCTTTTGTGGATTCCCCCTGTAAAATAAAGTGTCATGAGGTGCTGAGTAATATGTTGTTGCAAACTGAGTAATCAAAAGTTTTCAGTAATAGTAAAAGCACCACCCTAAAGCTTTTGAATTTAGTAGGTAGCTAATTATTCTAAATGGCAGCATTTGTATATCAGCCATCCCGTATAGTATGTTTTGTGTAGGTATATAACATTATGTACATTGTACAAATGTGAAAAACAGTGTAAACAATGATTAATAATTGAGTCAACTCAATGTTAACACTTCTGTTTTATTTAAGTAACATGCTGCTTACAGTTTTGTCTATCTTCTTTGTAATTTGAGTGTGTAATGCAGTTACATAATGGCATGTAAAACTGTAGATTGCATGAATGATATTTGAGGTTATATATTTCATTGCCCATGGTTTATCGTTTAATATTAAATGTCATTCTTTTTTGTTTACTTGAGTTTATGTTTAAGACAGTGTTTTTGTGTTTAACACAGCCCATATTCACAAAATAGGCGTGTTATTACACCACATTTTTATTTTACTGCGTTGAAATCGTAGCCTGTAGACGAGTTGTTTACAAGTAGTTCCCACCACATAGGCCGCCATCTTGAATCACAGTGTCAGGTCCGGTATTTAGGAGGTCCTGAGATAAACCAGGACCTCCTAAATACCGGACCTGACACTGTGATTCAAGATGGCGGCCTATGTGGTGGGAACTACTTGTAAACAACTCGTCTACAGGCTACGATTTCAACGCAGTAAAATAAAAATGTGGTGTAATAACACGCCTATTTTGTGAATATGGGCTGTGTTAAACACAAAAACACTGTCTTAAACATAAACTCAAGTAAACAAAAAAGAATGACATTTAATATTAAACGATAAACCATGGGCAATGAAATATATAACCTCAAATATCATTCATGCAATCTACAGGTTTACATGCCATTATGTAACTGCATTACACACTCAAATTACAAAGAAGATAGACAAAACTGCAAGCAGCATGTTACTTAAATAAAACAGAAGTGTTGACATTGAGTTGACTCAGAAGTATTAATCATTGTTTACACTGTTTGTCACAGTTGTACAATGTGCATAATGTTATATACCTACACAAAACATACTATACTGGATGGCTGATATACAAATGCTGCTATTTAGAATGACCTAAAGCTACCTACTGAATTCAAAACCTTTAGGGTGAAATTTTGCTGTTACTATTACTGAGAACTTGATTACTCAGTTTGCAACAACATATTACTCAGCACTTCAGGACACTTTATTTTACAGGGGGAATCCACAAAAGCAGATGAAATATTAAAAATAATAACCGTAAAACAGCACTGTAAATGAAATACATGAAATACGTAATCTTAAATCAGTATTGTAAAGCAACATTGTGTTAGCTTAGGTTAGGTTAGTTTTGCATATGAGTGGGGTGACAGGGTCCTGTGTTATCGAAATATTTACAATTTGGGTAGTGTTTATGCAATCATTTCAACGTAAATGCATTAATCAATCATTGTAGCATATATTACACTCGTTTATGCACATTTATTAGCTAAATATCCGCCGCATAAGCGAAATAAAACCACTTCATCGACCGTACGAAATTTTCTCATAAATAAAACACGAAGCTTGAGCGCACAATAAAACTTACAAGATCGTAATCAGCAATAAAAACTGCATCCATTGCACTATGTTTCATTCGTTTTCTCGAGCGGACGATTTTGTAAATATTTACCAAACTTTGCTATAGTCTACAGTTTTACATGCAGCAACATAACACATTTCTTCTAAACTACAGCTACACATTTAAATTACAAAGACAAAAGGTAATGTACAAATATGAGCAGCATACTACTTACATGAAACAAACTGTTGGTGTTGCAGAGGCCACTAATTGAATTCACTCGAAATTATTGTCTTTCACTATTCACCATGTTATATACACACCGGCAACTAATACACATAACGCTGCAATTTATTGTAATTAAATACTGAATTTAGAAGCTTTATGTTGTAATTTACCTTTTGTTTTAACTGAAAGTTTCTGATTTTTAATTTGCATCCGGGAATGCAACAGTTACGGTGCATTGTCGTGTTTGAGGTTAGGTTGTAGTATGGCAACATTAATATACACTACTGGAACAGTTTTTCTTCAACAACCTCTCACCACTGTAATCGTGACACAAATTGTACTTGCAAACAGATAAATTAACCACACTATACGGCTAATGTAGCCATAGTCCTAGATGGAACACAATAAACATGAATACGTGGATAGCACACGGCACAGTCAAAACGTTATTACATTTATTCCTGTTCCTATACTGCCCAAATAAAACTTTTGAAACACTCGCTTTGCTAATATGAAGACAAACTTACATAGGAATTATTATAAGAAACAATAACTCGAAGACATAGAAAATAATACGAAAAACAGCGTGTGGAAACACCTCAGAAATCATCGCCACCAGCCGACGCCATTTTTGTACAACTTAGATGGCAGTGTCAGGTCCGTTAATCTAGAAGGTCCTGGATAAACCAAAGAACTTTGGAATTTGCCCAACAGATAGCTCTCATATAGATGATTCTCAGGTTAGCCAACATGTTTCAGCTAATTTGTCACAAGAAACCGCGTAATTCAAACTCAAACTGAACAGATATTGAGTCGGAAAAACATTGCAAGCACTTCGGAGTGCACTCTACTTACCTTGCTTCGAGTGTTTCTGTGCAATTAAACTGACATACCACCTAGCACATGGCCATTTAAAACCCTCGGTGAAGTCATCTAAAGCATCTAAAGAGCGCAGATGAGTAAACAAAGGCATGAAAGTGAAAGCCAAAGGTTTAAACTTATTTATGGTATAAAAAGCCAAAAATGAAAATTTTTGTCATTTTTGCCCATTTTTCACAGATGGGTTACCTTAAGCTCTTGTAGATCTGCTCAATAAATGGTCTATAATCTTGCCGTAGCTAAACATGAGAGTTGAAACTGCCTTATCTACAGGGTATGCGTGAGTGGTTTTGACGGAATAATAACACTTACAGTTCCTGGTAATTAATTTAATTCTCAGCACGTTTCACGATCAATATTCCCCATGAGTTGTCGCCGTTTAAAAGTAAAGTTACCATTAGGTGCCCCTATCGCAGTTAAAATAGGTTGAGTCGTTGAAATCGGCTATGGTAGAATAACTCACTTTCCCAATTTTAAAATATACTTTACCGCGTAATGCACAGTTGAGAGAGACTTTACTCTCTATTATATTCACGGTAATAACTGTAATTTCTTAGCGCGAATTAGTGTTCGCGGTTACTGCTGGCCATATACGACCACATCAATGCTTGCTCTCCAACAGACTGTCGATGCGACTGCACTCACTTGTGTTTTCCGGCCGACTGTTCAGCCAAATCACAGATGGTAATTGTAAAAACGCGGGTTTTAGCCTCGGTTCAGACAGAATTCTCAGACACCAGCAAACCCTTAGTGCCTAGGCATTTCCTGGAAACTGGCCGGATAAGAAAGGTCTCGTGCAACAGGGTCGCTAATGATCTCAGGTAACAACACCAAAACATTAGCAGGCACCTTTCACCAGCTATATTTTAACCATATGCACCAGAAACAGTACATTATATAACTCTGAATTAGAATATTTACTCGCACACTAGTTACTGAATTTAAGTACTGTTGCTTCATATCATAAAATTATCCATTCGTAATAATCATTATATTAACTACATTCACGTTATTTTTTCATTATAACTTAATAATTATTTAATTCATTATTAAAATCATATTTAATAATGCGGCTCATAATTACGGTATCATGGGACTAGGAATTACTCGATTACCCAGTCACCCCTTGCGTCACCCTATTCACCTACAACCCGCGCGGAGGTTATCCATCAGACTGTGTTCAGGAAGATATCAGGTGGGAGTTCAAACACAAAAATGTGTTGCGCTCACATGACTTTCGCTTATACATGCTTAGGCTCTAATGTCCGGCGTTAATCCAATACATGGTAGATATCGGGCTTGTAGCCCGTGGTCCAGTCGATGAATTTTCTGACGTTTCACATAAGACTGCGTTGGGCATCTTCAGAGAATGACTCCTCTGCTGGTTAACAACTAGAAGGCGATTTCGGTTTTTCAGTTTCATTTTACGATGAAGGTTTGGCCTAGTGATGATACATTAGGTCCGGCTTACAGGCTACAATTGGGATGGACTTATAATTAGGGAAATTTACAATATTTACATTTTTCATGTTTTGTTAAAAACCCATTAGGTAACCAATATTAGGTCACCGAGAACAGTTTTTTCTTGTAGGTTTTTCTTTTGTTTCTGTCTTTGAGTGTTTTATATATATATATACACACACACACACATATTTATATACACACAGGCATTTTTCTAAGGGAGAGGTTTTGGAGGGTTTGAATTTGTTTCAGGGCGGTTTTGGAGGCATTGGCCCACGCCACACATGCATACAGGACCACCGAAAGAATAAATGATCTGTATAGAATCAGCTTGGATTTGAGTTTCAGCTGTTTGCTGCGGAAGATGGCGACGCATAACTTTAGTCGTTGTCTGCCTTTGTTGGTGCTATTTTTATACGGGTGGATCAGCACATCGTGCGGTCCATGGTGACGCCTAGGTAGTTAACATGCTGACGACAGTGTAATATTTGACCACCGACCGTTAGGTCCATTGCCAAAGTGCGATGCCATTTTGAATTTTCTTTGGCAAATTTCACCTTCTCTTTGCTTATTCTCACGGTTTGACCTTCGCTGAACTTGATGGGTGTAGGTTTAATGTTGGGTCATTTTTTCTCCAAGGTTTTCCATATCTGTAACACGTTTTTCTCGTTTACTTTGATTGGAGCTACTCCTATGGAGGAGTGGACAGTGCGATTGTACGCACTAACAAATTTATCGAGATCGTTTATATATCTGTACGAATTCTTGTAAGTAAAATACCTATAGATTTTAGATTTGATGGTACGATTAAATCTCTCTACCATGGCGCACTTTACATCGGGGTTTCTGCAAACCTGATGCTCAATGCCCATCTCTTTTAAAAGCTTCCGAAATGCAGATCCCAAAAATTCCTTTCCCCTGTCAAATCTAACTGCAAGGGGAACGGAATCTAAGATGCCCTTAAAGGCCTTTGCAGTTTCGGAACTAGTTTTCGATTTTATGGGTTTTACACAAGCGAATCTAGAGAAACAATCTACGCACGTTAGCAAATACTGAACTCCGTCGTTATACTTTTTAAGGCTTTTAAAATCGGCCAAGTCGATTTCCCACACATTGTTAACGCTATTCACCATGTAATGGTTCCTCTGAAATTTTCTTCGCGCAGGTTTGTGCAAAGTATAGGCATCTTGTTCGAGAAGCCAATCTTTAGTTTTACGTTTATTTCCCGTAACAGATGCAAGTTTCTGCAAGGTGGAAAATGAAGAGGGTTGTTCGGGATCGTAAAAATACTTGTCATTCATTGTTAATAAGCTGTCCACGCCTTGGATGGAAACAACTCAGCAATTATTTCTTTATATTTGCTGCCTCGGTTAGATTTTATCTGATTAAAGGGTTGGTTATTCTACAAGTGCCCGTTGGTTAAAAGAAGAATTTGCCTGTATTTAGTCTTGTCCGAAGGCGTCACTTTCGAAAGATCTACCTTTTTCCTAGTGGGCAATTCCCAGAGTCTGCGCGTTCCCTTAAAGTATCTATTCTTTACATACAAATCGCTATCTTCTATGCGAATAATGGAATCCCCAATTTTAAAGTTACCGTCCCTATCCTTGTAAATTCCAAATATGGTGTCCGTAGCCCTAGGCGTATGAAGGTAGGGTGCTAAATACGGTCCGGCTAAATACCCAAAATTTCCATTCGTAAACTGTTCTATTTCCTTTTTCTCGTGGGCTGGTAACGCCACAGCTCTTGCCTGTTCTTCGTCAATCTCTTCTTCTTCCTCTTCCTCTTGTTCTTCCTCTTGTTCCGGTAATGGTAGAGCCCTTACCTCTTCTTTTTTCTTGTTAGCCGATAACGGCAGAGTCCTTGCCTTTTCTTCTTCTTTTGGGGAGAAAACGAGCCTCTTTTTTTACCCGAGGCGATGGTGGTTCTCGCCTCTGTAGTCCTATCTTCGGCAGATACGGCGGCCGGCGACTGGATTTAATTTTGATCAGCTCCTCGTACGCATCCCTTTTTCTCAGTTTTTTCTTCTTTCTACTTTTTTCCCCAAACAGTTGGTATCTATGTACCGCTGGGAAACCAAAAATAGTTTTTGCAGCATCTAACGCTGAATCAAAGACGTAAGTCCAGTCAACACGGCAGATAACAGAGGAATTAAAAATCCTCCCTTTTGTATTATAATTCTCCTCTTTTTGTTAACCTTTTTAGATTTATCCACCACTCGCCTCAGACTATTTTTATACCTCCTAAGATTCCGAATGGTGCATTTCCTAACATTACAGTTTCCGTTTAGAAAATTTATAGCGCATTGTGCAATGGCCAACACTAACTCTTTGTCGGACTTCTCCAAAATAGCCTTCCTGAGCTTAGGCTTGGCGTTTTTAAGCACGTGCAGCAGGTGATAATTTGATCTTATCCGCTTGCTCATGCTGGTATACTACAGTAGGAAGCTCCGATGGAAAAATATTAGTTCTAAATCGTAATCTGTTATCGGTCTCCTGGTACAGATCAAATAGCATACCCGTGAGGCTTTTCCGTAGCATCCAGTTACGCTTCGAAAAGTGATTTCCAATTTTCCGGGTATATTTGCCTGGCTAGATGCGCTACTTGATTCTTATCCCTAACGTTTTCAAAAACCACAATATATTTAGCGTTTAACGAAATATCTCTGCAATACCTGCCTTGATGAAACAAATTTTGAGTGATTAAAATTACATTTATGTTTCTATGATGGCTGCCCTTCGTAAACAAATCACAAACTTCTCTAGAATATGCAGAGTTTAAGGGATCGTCTAATATTACTAGTTTTTGGTTCTCCTTTCTGGTTCTCAAACTCGGGCACACAAACGTGAAATTTTACATGTTTTAACTTTGGTACGGTCGATTTTTCGCTCTAACACCAGAAAATATCCTTAAAATTTCTAACCGTACACAAATGCTTTAAATGTTTCACTAAATTTACGCAAAATACGGTCTTACCGGAACCTGAACTACCACTAACAATAAGCGTAAAGGGATGCTGAAATTTAAGCACAGGTAGAATTACACCTTTGAAACATTCTTAGTCGTTCTCTCAATTCGGCCGTTAATCTATACATCACGTAATCTATATCGAAAGGACGATATTGTTTAAACACTTCTAAAGGAATAATCGCCCTCTCTTCATTTGTCAAATATTTTAAGCCCCTCTGTCTTCTTCGATTTTGAGGGTACTTAGATATTGTTCGTTCCACTTCAGAATCCATAATGATAGAACGCAGTTGGTTCAACCAGGCTTCATATATCCGTAAGGGACGGAATCGTTAGAAATTCGTCTTCTCTTGTGAAAACAAATTGTATATATCTTATCTTCCGGTTCGGAGACGATATACACGCCATGTGATCTTTTGCGCTTAATTTTCTTTTGTGTTCTTACCACAATGTTTCGATCCATGTTTTCGCCTAAAATTAAACTTTTTATTGAATCAAAATCAACCAACTGCAAAGAGGCATAATTTAAATTTATTCCCCTCACTTGACAGTGTTTAAATTTCCATTCGGTAAACTTATTTTTACGCATAATTTTTAGGTCCTCCAGATACGAATTCTGAAATGTAAGACTAGGAACCGTAGTCCACGAGCTCATCCCTCATTCCCACAAGTTATCACCGTATTTGATGCTACACTTGTCTCCTTCCCTAACCGAAAACAGTATCGAATTGTATCTGTGTATAGTATGTCTCTAACGTTTCTAGGTAGGTGTATAACATAAGCCTTGCACTTGCAGTAACGTAGGCTCCTAATACTTCATTCGTATGCGTCAATGGGGGGATTCAATATTTTCTTCCGCATATTTCCACGAAAGCCAAACGATTTCGTCGCTCGTAAACATTGAATGTTGCACCTCTATGCCGGGCGTGGTCAGAAATGTAAACAAATCTCGAGGTTACCTAATCATTTTAGTTCGCGAGCGATTACTTTGTTCGGTGAGTTATCCCCCAAAACTATTTAGACACAATTTTGCCAGCGACCTTGCACCTGGATTGTTTCTTATTGCGGTCTTATCCAATAGAAATCCTTCGCTCTGAAAAAAACTTCGAATATATTTCTTTTATCCTCTTCACTCGTAACCCAAGAAGGATACCCGCTGGCTTCGGCCTTCAGTTTTAAAAAACTGTTAATGTAATCTACAAAACCTTCTCCAGTATTTGTATCTTTGTTATACTGTTCCACTTTGTATTCATAAAATTCAAAAATTTCTCTCACTTCGTAACCCATTTCAACGGCTTTTCGTACCTCGTCTACTACCCATATACCGGTTAGTTCTCGTTCACCCTAGTCATGTTCACATTCACCATAATTTTCCTGTTCGGCAAAAGTGCGACAAAGCAAATATTAACTTTTGGTGACACCTAAAAGGCAAGACTGGATGATAAAGACTTCTATTTTTTACCAATACTCTGCAGTTTATTACACCCTCTTTTTAAAGCATTTCCGTAATGTTGGTGCAATTTTTGCCAATGTGAATTATGGGATGACCTACAGGAAACTTAAAATATTCACGTATATAAGGATACAAAGACATCACGTCGTAATACTTAATACGAGTGTTTTTGTTGGTTTTGCAATAGGTTGTCAATGCTTCCGTTCTACCTCCGTAAAGGGAGTCTCTAAGAATAAGGGGATCATTTTTAATAATACGATCGTTGTGTAGAGCCGGATGTTGTTTTAAAATGTCATCAAATTCGCACTCCCACATGACGTGACAAACGTATCCTGCCGACACAATTTTCTCTATTCGAGACATGGTCAGCTCGTATCTATCTGCAAGCGTTTCTGTTTGTGTGTCTACGACGGGGACATTTCTATTAGTAAGACACACATGGCCGTGGTGGTAACACCCCATGAATTAAAACACTTCTTTAGTTTCCTCACAAAAACCATCCAATTTGAGGTTTGGCAATTCGGGTAATCTAACTTCTCTTCCATTACCTGCGTGTTTAATGCAAATCGCTCTTTTAATTTCTTCATATCTAAGGCACATGAGAGCCTTTTTGGATTGTTTATCCACTTTTCTATATCCACCGCAAGGAATAAGACCTATAGTCTTAGGTTTTAAATATTTTTTTCTAAATACTTTGTTGTATACTGAGGCTATCGTAATAGCTTCTTGAAATACACCGATACTTCCAATGTCTAAAAAAGTATTTCTAAAGACCCAACACACTTCTCTCAACACTGCAACATCTGCCATGCAGTAGGCTTCAAGCTCTTTTCTAAAATCGAAAACGTTATCTTTTTCCTTTTCATACCATTCAAAAAACTCTTTGCGTTCATCTTGCATCATTTGGTCGACACCGTAATAGACAGAATTGGGATAACGACCTATATAGTTTATGTTTTCGGGAGTATTAAAATAATGCGGAAAGTGACCTTTTGTCACACAATCTATTCCAAACGCTTTTGGCAAACTTCTCAATTTCATGGGTAAAAAGTTCAAGCTATCCAGAAATGTTATGTTCCATTTTCATGGATAAAATTTTAGCACCATTCATTATTAAGTCTGGTACCCATCCTTGTTTTGTTGCATAACCTAAGATAAACATAAGATCGTAGGCTCTGGCATTATGTGCAAATGCAATTATTTTTTCACAAAAAGGTCGGTCTTTGCGCAGATATTCAACAAATTGTTTAATGCAGTCATTTCCCCAAAATACATGCCTGCGGTTTCCACACTGATTGCAACTTTCACTCATATCTGTGTTTTTTCACAAAGAAAACAATAGTGTTCTAAGCAGAGTAAATTAGGAACACGAAGATATGTTTCGTCACCAATTCGAGCGCTTTGAGTACATTCTATGTCGTAAAACACAAATAAAACCTTTTCTGATGATGGTATTTTTGCACTAAGAGTTGGCATATAACAAAAGTGGCCACACATTTTGCGACTTTTACAGCTTTCACAGTATGATATGTAACACTGATGATTTGGTTTTAGCTGCTGACTACAAATTAAACAATACCTCTTCTATTCGCAAACTATTTGAGTGCAAATTTTATTTCGCACATGATTTTTCATGCAGCTTTGACTTCTAAAATACCTGTTACATTTGTTGCAATATATATAATTTCCTTCAAAGATGCAAGGTGGAACTGAATTACAACCAGAACATCTATAAGAACATGTATGCGTCTTTGCTCCAACATAACTCATTCCTTTGTTACATCCTTCACACACAAATTCTTTAGACATGGCAGCTGTAAGATTTACAATCACATTATAGTGTCTTTGCTGTGCATCGTACAGAACATTCAAACGTTTTGTGGAATTTGTTTCGCCATCATATATTATGTTTTCACAATGCAAACCTTCATAAACTATAATTCTATATTCAGAAAAATAGTCCTGAAATTTTTGCAGCTCTGCAATTCCACCTCCGTTACTTAAATCAATATTTGTGGCCTTTAAAAGCTCGTCAAATTTGGAATAAATTTTTCAACCTTTCCGATGACTTATGTAATTCGGGTGTCTTTCAAAATGTGATATGGCTATCAAAAGCGCATGGGCTAAACAGTTTGTCTTACTTTGAATTGTAACGATAGATTTTTTTATGTACGCCAATGTGGATAAACGTTTACCTTTTGTTTTAATTCCGCCGTGTCCTAATGGCATTTCAACGTGATCTACATTTAAGGATAAAGTATCTGTGGCATATAAGTTGGCGTTAGGTTGGCATACTTTTTCTATAACAGCCATTAATACATCCAAAGATACTTTATCTCTTCTACGAAAACTTAGTCCTATTGGTTTATCTTGTAAATTAACAGAGTTACTTATTGTTAAACCTACCATATCATTTGGATTTACATCTTTCAAAATAATATCTAACACAGTTTGCATGCTATTTCTAAAGTAAAGGATAGGATATTCATTCTCGGGAACATGTTTAATTTGAATAACATAATGTTTACCGTGTGCTCTGAATCTTCTGTATTCTCTACGTATTACGTTTACAACGTTAATATTTTCCATGCTAAAACAGATCAAAATATAAGCGTATAAGCAAAGTTTATTAATTGCATTTTTAAAGCGTATTATATGTTAACTTTAGATACTTACAGTTTGTGATGTAATAGTTTTCGCTGTAAACAGCTCACTGATGACGATATACATATCTCTAGCTCTTTATATTAACAAATAGGTGTGGTTTATAATGCGTCATAACAGACCAGTCAATAAACAAGTTATTTAAGCTGCACGTGATTCTTAGTTATATAAACGGGTATACAGTGTGATTCAATGTCACATCATCTCTAGACTGCAGTGATAGTCAACCAGGTAAGTTTTTTATCTTATTATTCTTTTAGGAATATTGTAAGCATTTACTCGTATTAAGAAATACTATATATATATATATATATATATATATATATATATATATATATATATATATATAAATCTTCTTTACAGAATGGATTTCATTACAAGATTTAATCAGATAAAGAAACCCAAAGTATTGCAGATTAGAGATCTAGCAATTAATGTTTCTTACAAGGTCCTTGATGCTACAAAAGTGACCACTCAATTTGTGCCCTCCATATCTATTAAACTTCAAAAAGGGAATGAGGATCCCGTGGAAGTGTTTGTACCCAAAAAATATACCACTGTTTTAAGGAGGCAGACATTGATAACACTAACAATGAAAAACTGTCTTTAACATTTTTATTTTTAGGATTTAATTCCAATAACGGATATGATGTATCATTTCAAAAGGAGTAACTATAAGAAAGGTCTCTGTCTTTTCAGATTACCCTACAGATAATAACATTAAGAGGTGCTGGGAAGAATCAATTGGTTCATACATTTTAGGTTTATCAATACTTCATAGGAGAAATATATGTGTAATAATGTTTAACATCTCAGATTTTTTGAAAAATAAAAAAAAAAGTTCAATTGTTGTGTGAAAGAATATACATACCTAAAAATAAAGTATGTTAATAATGGTTTTGGTAGGACGGGGAAGTTGTAGTTATAAAAAAATAAGTATTTTCTCATGTTTTTAACTCTTTTTAGATGGATGAATTCATATATTCAGCTACAATGGAATTAACCAAGAGGTATAATTTACTAAAAAATGAAACTGGTTTTAATACATTTTTTGAGAACCTCAATCCTGTACGTTTGCCAGTATATTGGTGCATTGTTGTCTGGATTACACGATGGTTGTCTGAGCAAAATATATGTTGTGCCCTAGGAGGCAGCTTTGCATGCTTTTTAAGTGGGATTCTTGATATCGAACCAAAATATGTATGTAGCTATAAATAGATATAAAAAGAAGCAAAAATGTTAAGGTTGTTGTTTCAACCACATGCTAAATACGTCATAGGTAATGGTGTTAATTTTATATACAGTCATTCACAATCTTGTAAGCTATTTTATTAAGCAACAAAAGTTCTATTTTGGAAAGTGAAATGTAAAACTCATGAATTTTTTATTAAGGTGACTTACATTCATGTTGAAAAACCTGTGACCTTGAAAGAAAATTGGGTCGATTTTATGTATTTTCTTTTCAGAAGTGTTAAGTTTGACTTTCAAAAACATGTCATGATTGGATCATTTCACAAAAGTCTATTCTCTATGCAGTATCTATGTGACCCCAAGGTTAAATTAAATGGTCTGGGTTTACAAAAGTATAAAAACATAGATACTTGTATTAAAAATCCTCCTTTTTAAAAGAGATTGGCATCAAATGTTCTATTTGAAAACACATTAAATTTCTGCATACTGAAACAGACTATAACAATTTCATGTATATACTTACTAACACACATAAATTCAATGTATCAATTGAACAACTCGTTCCTTCAGAATTTCCAGCTCAGATTGTAGCGTGTTATTATCCGATTGAAAAAAAAGATATCACCTTTTGTGTTACAGAAAAGAACACTATATACCTTTTAAACACAAAAAGGTCCTTAAAGTTGAAGATGAATTTATTGATGAAATGTTTTAATCAAAATAAAATTGGTGGTGTTGTATATGCTCAAAACCATTATTCATTTTAATAAATATGTAAAGATCTACATAAAAATTGAAAGATTTATGTATCCTAACAAGTATTGGTATGATTTTTTTTGCTCCATGTATAATTTGTTAACTCAAAGATATTGTAAAATTTTGTATTAAAATGTAAAAAAACATCCTATAAACTATTTAAATTAAACCCATATGTGAACTTATTTATTTAATGTTCCCACTATACGCCCTGTATAGAATTGGCTGACCTTAACATTTCCTGACTAACCTTCAAATGTTTTCCTTGTCGCGTAAAACCCAGTTTTTTAGCCTGGCGTTGACGGAACTGTAGCGGGCGGCCTTGGTTGCATCATAGCCTGGTGTTGACGGAACTGCAGCTGCCGGCCTTGCTTGCATCATGGTTGCATCCACATCAAACAAAGACTTTCCTTATTGCAGAAGAATCCAGTTTTGTTTGCCCTTGTAGTGACGGAACTGCAAACCGCGCGCATTGGTTAGCGTACATTCAATGTTAGCCTACTCCACATCAAACAAATATCAAGAAGCCTTCCCCTTAAGCCGTGGTCGCGGCACCACCCTTACTCTGCGGGGGTGGGCCATACAAACCAGGCAGGCCACTAACGAACACACTATTTGTACTTTGTTTTGAAGTTGTTAAAAAAAAATTTTAAATTTTTTTTCGGGTGGGCCAAATTTCGGGTGGACCACAGTTTTGGCAGGAACCGCCCATTTAGCAGGTAAACAAGCAAACTAGGTATACTAGAAACACATTTAAGGTGGGCCAAACTTTTTTGGGGTGGGCCAAATTTTTTGGGGGGTGGGCCAACCCCCAAAATTTTGGGAGGTGAACGAACGGACTAAACGTCGTGTATTACTACTGACCCTAGCGTTGTTAATTCAGGAGTTTATGATAGACCACCGTTTCCGAGTAAGGTTCGGCTCGGTTTTTTCTAATTCGTTTGTTCACGAGGAGAGACTACCTCAGGGTTCGGTAGTAAGTGTCACGCTGTTTGCTATAAGTCAATCTGCGTTAATTTCTGGCGCCGTAGAAGACGATTACCATTATCGCTCTGATTCGGTTCGGATTTACCTTCCTTCGTAGATGATACGCGTTTCCTGGAGTTGATCTTGGTCAGTAAGCTTAGTTGGTCATCGCAAATAGCACAGCTAAAAGCACGATCTGGCCGTTCCCTGAATATCTCGCGGGTACTAAACGGCAAATCATGGGGAACGGATCCGACGATTTTGCTGCGAATGTATCGCGCACTGGTCCGATCCAAACTAGACTATGGGTGTATTGTTTATTCGTCAGCACGACCATCTGTGCTACGATTAGACGTGGCCCTTAACAGGGGCATGCGCATGGCAATAGGAGCTTTTCCAACGAGCACAGTGCCAGGCTTTACACTGAATCCGCAGAACCTCCTCTGCAACATCGGCGTGAGATTCTCTTAGCAAATTACGGTTGTGCACTTAGATGTATGCCTAGGCACCCAAAGTTCGCTTCTATCTTCACCAGCTCGCCAAGAGAACGATATAGGCAAGGCACATTTAGTCCTAAGCTAAGTTTTCGTTTCCAGGAGCTTCTAAGGAAGCTTGAAATTGTAATGCCCAATATGTTTCCCAAGGGTGAGAAACTCTGCCCCCCCCCTGGTTACCTGGTACGCCCCATGTAGACCTTTGGATGACCGTGCACCGGAAGTCCACAATGCCTATCTGTAATATCCGCACTTTTTTTTTTTTTTTTTTTTTACTTTTTCTCAGGCTACGCTGATGGACGTGTTATTTAAACCGATGGATCAAAGAACAGCAGCGGTGTTGGATGTGCTTATATTTATGGAACCAAACAACATACATTCAGTTTTCATAACAGCACTTCAATTTATACTGCAGATCTGTATGCAATATACCGAGCTGTTTTAAATGTGCCCCGTCGTAAATTAGGTGAGTGCCTGATTTTAAATGCTTCTCTTAGCGCCCTTGGGAGCCTTCGTGAGCTGTACAACTCCCATCCTATTGTACAACGTATCCACGATGCCCTCCATGTTTCATACGCTTCTGGCCTTAACGTGGTATGTGCATAGATTCCTGGTCACGTAGGTTTGCCGGGGAATGAAATGGCGGATTTGGCAGCAAAGACGGCAACTATACAATGCAATATTACCATTTCTGGTGTTACTTCGGAAGGCTTTAGGCTTGAAGTGCAGAGAGCGGTGTTGTCGTCCTGGCACGAAGAGTGGTCAGCTCTCTGCGGTAATAAGCCTAGAGAAGTAAAAGAGCTTCTGATAAACTGGGTGACTTCCTCTGGCATATGTCGTCGCAAGGAGGTTAACTTGGCTCGGTTGAGAATTGGCCGCTGCAATTTTTCGTTTTGTTACCTGTTTAAGCGGGACCCTGCTCCCCTTTGTCCGCTGTGTGACAACCTTTTGTCAGTCCGTCACGTGCTGCTAGTGTGTTCTTCTCTAGTGCACCTTCGAGACTCTATGCAGCGGCCTGCCAGACTTGCAGAGGTTTTGGCGCACAACCAACAAGCAGTCGAAAGAGTTTTTAAGTTTTTAGCCGAGAGTAATATGAGTTTGAGGATTTGAAATTTAGATACCTAGTTTTTATTCTCTTTTGACATCTTTAACACTTTGTTTTCATTTTGGGTTTTGCCACTCTGTTTTGCATATTTCGGTATATATATTATCCTTTTTGCTAGTAGTTTTATTTTTATTGGAGTTTATATCTGGCCTTTGCCATGAAATGCTTTTTAAGGGCGCTGATGAGCATGACATTGAGCGCCCTTAAACCTACATCTCCTCCTCCACCTCCTCCTCCTCTACCTCTTCCTCCTCCTCTTCCAGGCTTCACTAAGTGTCTAATCTAGCGTATTTCATTTCCAATGGCTCCTATTAACAGGTTTCTTTCTGGGTATGATTTATTGATCACAGTCTCTAAATGCTTAAATACTTATAACTGGGTAACTTGACACCGTAGACCACAACTTTCCCATCTTAAAATTAATGTCTATGAACCGTCTATCACCCTTAAAATTCGTACGGTGTTATTAATTTACACCCTGTATATATTGCTCCAAAAACACCACCAACGCTTAGCATGTTATGTGGGACGGTAAACCGACCGGTTTTCAAATATGAATCCTAGTCCGGATATGTACGGTTTGGACGATCTGGCACATCGAAGTCTGAGATGGGTGTACGTTTACATTTCGTCAATAAAACCAACATCGAACTGTCTACATTACAAATGGGCTTCGAATTCTGTACCTCCGTCATTGCAGAGATTATATCGTTGGTGGTGAGCCTCATGCACATGGCCCAATACGTGCAGTTGTCTTTGAAGATTTTCAATCGCTCCGTGGACTCGAGCCATAAGGTCCTCCGCTGACGTTACAGGAGTGCCATACGCCATGCTCTTCATACAACTCCATAGAAAATAGTTGACAGATGTCAGATCTGGTGACCGTGCTGGCCACGGTACTGGTCCATGTCTACCAATCCATCGATTTGGATATTCGACGTTGAGGTGATTGCGCGCATGTACATCAAAGTGTGCTGGGGTTCAAGTCGGCCATTTCAGCAGCTGGTGCGTGCCGCGTTGCTATTAAAAGCGTTACTGTACAGGGAACTACACAAGTAACGCAGTAGGATGCGCACCAAGGACTCTATGGAGGAATTTAGGGCATGCGCGTTTATGTTATTATGCTTAGATCGTTCATCCCAGTTCACAGAGGGCTAAAGGGGTGCATAACTTCCGTATTAATACACGAACCAAAACGAATATTAACAAATTGTCACAATCGTCACGAACGGGTGTTAATGAGCTATACCGAAATAACTTGAGAGATTGTAGATGTGACTGATACACAGTTGCATGGTCTTAAACATATTAATATCAGAAGCTGATAAGTCGATGTTAAGGCAAAGCCTGGTGGAAAAATTGGCGTATAATGTCTTTAAAATTGCTGCCTGGGTATAGAAACATCGATTTTCAGCAGCTCGTTATCAGCGTTCTCAAAATTAAGTGCTACAAATATCTCTCAAATTTCGAAGTGAACACTTGACAATGCGACACTGAACAACGATTAGCTGCCTTTTTGCGTTGTGAAGCCTACTCTAGAGGCGTTTTGGTGATTGCTGTTGTGGCTCAATCTGTATCGGGGGCAGTGGATTTGCGCCAGATTTAATATATGGGAAGTAGGTTTATTCTTAAGGGATGTGGATTTGCGCCAGCGGCATGTTTGGCTAGGAACTTTTGTTTTTCTTAAGTTGGCCATACAATAAATCGAGTAGTACTTTAGTTGCCGTGTTTTGTTTCAGTAGTAGCCACATTGAGTGGGAGAATATAACCATTGTGAGATGTGAGATTAGTGAGCAGTAAAGGTTGTCATGGAAGTAGTCGAAAGGGGCAGCAACAGGGGATAAGACTTACTTGTATATGATAAGTTCAAGTTTCGTAAGGCGTACACATATATAGATGGAAGTATACGTTGGCGTTGCGCAGTGAAGAATTGTCCTGCCAAAATAATAACGTTAAACATGGATTCAAAGCAGTACGCGTCCATAATCACCACTGTAACGAAAGAGATGCACGGCAAAAAGTACGTGTGTTGTGTAAAAGGAAAGTGACTTAAATGAAAAACCAGGCATTCTAATAAGTGTAACATTGAATGAAACTCCAGAGACTTGTGCTACTGTCTTACATTTCAGTGATGTTAAACTATTACGGGGAGCAATCTACAGAGAACGACGTCACCATATGCTGAAACTACATAAAACATACTTGAAGCTCACGAAGGTGTAACTAAAGTGCAACCAATGTGCTCTATTAAAGAAGATTTTGTGCTACTCAATGATCACGAAGAAAAATGTGATTATTTTTGGATTTGAAAGTAGTATGCAATATTTGTGTGAAGCAGAAGCGCTTTACGCAGTTGGAACTTTACACTGCATTTCCTTCACAATGGACATTACATTCCAGCAGTTTTTTGTTTACTGCCAAATAAAAACATGCACGTATTCCTTGGTGCTTCGTCCCATAGTTGTAAAGTGCGAGTGTTTAGGGTTGAAACTTCAACCTAAGAAAACAGTAGCAGATTTCGAGGTTGCTATACATGAGGCAATTAACATGGAGTGACTGACACAACTCAACTATTGGGTTGTAGGTTTCATCTCGGCCAGACATGGCGGCGTAAACTACAAAGCATTGGCCTAGCAAGTGTGTTCAGAGACAATTCGTCTGAAGCCGGTAAGTGGCTTAAACATTGTTTTAGTTTGTCTTATTTACCTCCACATGAAGTCGGTGATTGTTTTGTATTTGATGTGATTGATAACAAGCCGTTATGCCAAAAGATAGCACAATTTAGTGACTACCTTGTTGATTATTACATATCCGAGCAGGCCATGTTTAATCCCACACTATGGGCCCAGTTATCGTCTGAAGCCACTCACACTACAAACGCATGTGGGGCATTTCACGGAAAATTCAACGATTTGTTTTACAGTTCACATCCAGACATATACATATACAAATTTATTTGGTTTTAAAACGTATTCAAATGGAAACACATTTGAAAATTAACGGCATGCACCTGCAATCCACTAAAAGAATCAAAGTACAAAACAAAGAAAAGAAAATAGATAATTACATAAAACAATACAGAGAAAGACAAACTTTTTACCACACCATGCACATTATGCGCGCGTCAGTCCGCAGTCTGCAAGTGGGACGGACAATTGTTTCGTTTAACATTTTAATTCTTTCAATCGTAAAATATGTCTCATCATGTTAACGTGGTGCCAACTTAAGAACAAAAATACACATTAGTTTAGAATTATTGGCGCAAATGCATTATCCATACACAAAAATACATTGTGGCGCAAACGTGATGACCTGTTCGTATCGTCAAAGGCTCCAGTCTCAAAGGTCGTGGGTTCATTTCCTGTTATTCAGTTACTGTTTTTTGTTTTCTACTTTTATTCCATATGAAGAGGAGCATTAACACTACTATCATCTCCTTATTCGGCTCACACCAGAAATCTTGGATAGGGTACGACAATAGTTCCTCCACCGCTGTCAATTTTGCCATGGAAATTCAGGTCACAATTTCGAGCAGATCCTATGAAACTGACGTAAAGTCTTAAATGCTTTTGTGCTTTTACTCTTTCTTTGGCCCTTTAAATTACTTTCCATTGTGAAGTGCAGCATAGAAACGTATTACGCAGGTTTCAGCATTTTCTTAGCAATAATAATTTGTAATTAATTGTACTGACATGTTGAAGTAAAACTGCATAGATTGAAACATAACTTAAAATCAAGTACAAAGCAGCATTAATGTGCTCTACTCAATAGTAAGAAAAGAATGAAAAGATTAAAAAAAAAAAAAAAATAAGAGTCGAACGAGAGTCGAACTCGAAAACCACATTGACCCTATGCCCGAACGCTGTCACCATGAGCATTCCGCCAGAGAAGTACACGCTAAAACAGGGGTGGGAAGGAAGGCACTGAAGGTGTGAATTTACCACCCCTCTCGTCTACCACTACTGTCTTTCAACAGTCACGTAGAGCCAGCTAAACCGGTTGTTTCTGGCTGTAGTCATGTGGCAGCAGGGTTGCCAACATTTAAAAGTAAAATTATCGTACCAGCCACTCAAAATTATAGATTTGGATTCAAAATTATCGTACATCATAAAGCAAACGCTACAACAATAAAATATCAGTATAGTACTTATGAAAATATAAGACTAATGATGTTTATTATATCCACTTACAAGATTGATGACCTCAACAAATATTAAAACTTTAGCACTTATGTTTCTCGCACTATTCATATGAAAGTTCAGCTTCCTCAACCGTTGCAGCATTGCACAAATTTGTTGTTGAGTTAAACCTTAACATCTTCTTGGTGACTTGCAGATTTTACGATCTACCACGTTCTTTCATAAGTTGAGACGACAAAATGAGTTCATTTACCGTATCTAGTGCCAATCTGTTTCTAACTTTGGTTTTTATTAAACCCAGTTTAGAAAGAAAGAAAAAAAAAAAAGAAAAAAAACTTTCACAAGAAGTGCTTCTGTAGGGCAAGGAAACCACTGATAATGCAACCCCCGCCAGTTCTTTGAAATCAGTATTTCCACCAAGGTGACATGTGTTTAACAGCACTCCAGAAACTGTCAGGTTCAGGCATGTTCTTTATTTCACACGGAATAGCACGTATTCCAAGTTTTCTACATTGATCGTCAATTTTCTGAACAGTGCCTTCTTCTTTGAGATTATCAGACCTGGCCACACTGGCAATAAGAGAATAAAGGGTAGTAGGCTTAGTAGCTATGGGGTGGAGGCTGACAATGAGGACAAAAGTGGTGTTATTTGTAATTAGTTTCACTTCGCTGGAGTGACAAACCAGTGAAAGTGATATTTCTCCGATATCGAACTATCATACATTCAAATTATCGTACAGCCCCATAATTATCGTACGGGTTGACAACCATCGTACAAACATTAAAATTATCGTATGCTCCCATAACTATCGTACGAGTTGGCAACCCTGCGTGGTAGTGTTGTAAACGGTGCAGTGGTGGCTGCATACGCGGCCTGACAGCTTTCTGTTTATTTTCCCTTGCTATAAACGAAACCACTGATATTAAAGATCCATTTACATATGCACTTTTGGTGGCTTAAGATGAACTGCAATTGGAATTAATGAACCTTCAAAGCAACACACCATTGCGCAGTTCAGGAAAACTTTGTTGGGATTTGTACACATCAGTGGCGAAAACACTTCCCAAGTTGCGCCTTTTTACAAGCAAATTACTGACCATGTTAAGTACTACTTATCAGTGTGAAAAATTGTTGAGCATATTGACAGTGAACAAGATCCTGCTACGGATAGATATCTTCAATGTGTTCTATGTTTAATTTCACCTAGTTTGTACCCGGACATCGCAACGCTAATATTTAAAAAGAAACGAGCAAGAAAACCAACCGTGTAAATTAGGGGAATATTATTATATCTACGCCAGTATCTAATAAAATGTACATTTTATTCAATTTGAATAAATTTTTCGTATGAATTATAACGTTTATGTTTGAGAATTCAGTATAGAAAATTTTAAATGTCTTTATTAATATTAGGGAGCTGCATAACAACTATTGTGTAACAAAACAAAGCAAAGGTAATAAACCTGTTAATTGTATAGAACTGCTCTTGTCAACTGAAAGTTTACTAGAGCTGCCACATCAGTAATATGATGCGAGAGCTGTTTCTCACACAATTCCAACATCAGCCGTATAGCATTGTGTCTATGTCCTTCACTCACATTCTCTAGTGTCATTAACTCTCTTTTGCTTTTCTTGTTCAAAAGTATGCATTTGATCACGTCGCAAAAGACGTTTCACCCGAAACCCCAATGGCCACCACTGTGCCAAACGCGCCCTTTTCTGTTTACCTACCGCATAGAAGGAAACGGGGAGAGGTGATGCTAGGGGTACAGCATTTCACACTTCCAGTGCCTATCTGGCCAACCCTGCTCTAAAACGTTCCTTTCCCATCTTGTGTTGCACTCTCGAATGGTTGATATTAGTCAGTGGAGCACCGGCATTTTAAAAACTTATAGCCGTAACTTAGAAATTTGAACCAACAGGTCATAAATCTCCTGTCTCAAATTACTTGTTTAAGACATCTCCATATCCTCTGCAAATATTTCGGTGTAGTTCAACATGCTGTGTGTATGTGTACATACATACATGCATACATGCATACCTGCCTACCTGCCCACCTGTCTACCTGCCTACCTGCCTACCTACTTACCGACCTACCCACCCACCCACCTACCTATCTACCTACCTACTGTAAC